>VDFB02338690.1:0-43113 GCA_007258455.2 Sequoia sempervirens | reverse complement strand
CGGAATCAATGCAATCAGTTATATTGCCTCTTTTGTTTGCCTTTTTTTTGTGCCTCGAAAAGTGTGCAAGATGGCGAGTTTGACCAACATAATGTCAAAAGGCAGTCAGTGATTCAATGGCATAAACTATAATACTTGGAAGCAACAAATAATGACAATCTTCGAATATCGGTGTCTTGATTAGATTGTCCTAGGCACTGCTACTCATCCCACAATGGCAGGTAAAGACTAGGAAAAGTTTGATGAGCAAAATTGTGAAGCGATGATGCTCATTAAACTGTCTGTTATTGATGATCAACTTCCATAATTTCTGTCTGACAAATCAGCTGTTGAGATTTGGGAGCATTTGAAAACCTTGCATGAGACCTCCGACAAGAGCTGTGTGTTCTTTCTAAAGAACCAATTGTTCTCCATCATGATGGATGAGAGAATGTCCTTACAGGAGCATCTGACAAAGATTCAGGACATCCATGATCAGTTGGAGGCGATTGGTCGGAAGATGGAGGAAGAAGACATGGTGTTCATCACTTTGAAAAGTCTACTGAAGTCCTATGAGCACTTTGTTTAAACTCTCAACCTTACATCGACTAATGTTGATTTGAAGTTTCTAGAGCTTTGTACCAAACTCTTGCAGTAGGATCGTTGGAGACAACAGTTTGGTAGTAGTGCTTCTTCATCCTCTATAGAGCAAGCTTTTGCAGCCAAGTCTCAGGTTAAGAATAAAGGGAAAGGTCAGCCTTCGCAGCAAAAAGGCTCAGGTCAACCTCAGGGCAGCCCCAAGAAGAAGAACATTCAGTGTAATTATTGCCACAAATATGGTCATATGAAGAAGGATTGTCATCAGCATTTGGCTTCTGAACAGAAGAAGCAGGGAGGGTCTTATCCGAAAGCACATGTTTTCAAGCACACTGAGCATAAGGAGTTTGCCTTTTACACCTTTATGGCTAAAAGACCCATAGATCATGTGAAGTCCTTTGCCTGGTACATTGATTCAAGTGCTTCGCGACACCTCACCCATCGACGTGATTGGTTCACCGACTTCTCTCCTATTAGCAATTCAATTATTTTTGGAGGAGGTGAAGAGTATATTGTTGTCGGCAAGAGCAACGTTCAAATTTAGTTTGGTGGGAGGAATCTCATATTCCTCAATGTGTACTACGTTCCTGGCATGGAACTAAACCTTCTCTTTGTCAGTCAAATTATGTGGCACTCTCCTCAATTGGATGTGGTATTCAGTGCACATAAGTGTGATTGTTGATTGGGAGTCTCGCACCACTGTGGCAGTTGGCATTGAGGATCACGGTCTATATAGATTGGTGGATACAAGTGATTCTCTAGAGTTAGCCATGGCAACTAGAAATTCTTCCATCACTAGTCTTTGGCATCAGCTTTATGGGCACTTAAATGTGCACTATCTCTCTCAGCTATCTCGGGAGGGACTTGTAGCTGGTTTACCTGAGATCCAGACTCAACATCATGGAGTTTGTGGAGCTTGTTAGGCTAGGAAGCAACACAAGACACCGTTCCTAGATGGTGACCCATGGCGAGCCTCCAAGGTACTACAGTTGGTTCACACTGATGTATGTGGGCCAATGAATACACCTTCTGTTACTGGTTGCAGGTATTTCTTGCTTTTTGTTGATGATTTCAGTCGTAAAATGTGGGTGTACTTTCTTAGACAGAAATCAGATGTGTTTACTGTATTTTAGAAGTTTAAGGCCTTCGTAGAGAAAGAGTTTGGTTGTTCCATAGTCACTCTTAGGTCAGATAATGGGGAGGGGGGGGGAATTTTGTTCTACTGATTTCTCCAACTTCTGTGATATACATATCAAACACCAGTTAACCACACCCTACACTCCTCAACAAAACGGTGTTGTAGAGCGGCGCAGCCGCACAATCATTGAGATGGCTCGCTCCATGTTACAACACAGGAGTGTTCCTAAGAAATATTGGGCAGAAGCAATCTACACTGCTGTCTATCTCCTTATTTGATCTCCTACACACGCTGTTAAGGGGAAGACTCTTGAGGAAGCTTGGACTGGTCGCAAACCTTGGATTAGTCATTTGAAAATCTTTGGCTCTTTCGCATATGTATGGATTCCAGATGCCAAGCATTCCAAGTTGGATTCCAAGAGTCAAAAGCTTATGTTCACAGGATACAGTGACAATCGTAAGGCTTACTAGTTGATTGATGTAGACACTGATTGTCTCATCTTCAGTCGGGATGTTGTCTTTGATGAAGAACGAGTACCTTTTCATCTTTCCTCCTCTGTGCAACATTTTGAGGATCAGCCTTTGAAGGCTTCTAATTTGGGTGTTCGTCTTCCGTTAGGTCTACCTGATGGGAGGGATGATGCAGATTCTATTTTTGATGATGCTCAAACCGATTTTCCTCCAAATGATGTTGATCTTCCACTTGTTGAACCTGTTCCAGATCCAATACCATTTTCACCTCCTCGTCATGCATCCGATGTTGACACTTCTACTCTCCGACCTAAATGGTGGGCTAAGACCATTGGTGATCTTCATGATGATGAGCTCATTGAGGGTAGATCGTCCAGAAACAAGAGCAAACAACAACATCCAGTTAATTTTGCTCCCATGGTCAACATTCATAGTGTTTATGAGCCTCAGACATATTCAGAGGCTAAAGGAATTCTTGAGTGGGAACAGGCTATGGAGGTTGAATACCACAATCTTTAGAAGAATAACACTTTGGGTCCTTTCAGATCTTCCTCCAGGGATGAAGCCCACAAGTTGCAAATGGGTGTATAAGGTTAAGTACAAAGCTGATGGAACCCTTGACAAGTACAAGGCTCGTCTTGTTGCTAGGGGGTTCTCACAGAAGGAAGGCATTGACTACGAGGAGACTTTTGCTCCTACAACCAAGATGAGTATCATTCGGCTCGTCCTTGCCTTAGCATCCCAGTTTGGTTGGAAAGTCCATCAGATGGACGTTAAAAGTGCTTTCCTCAATGGTGAGTTGAAGGAAGAAGTCTATATGATGCAGCCTCCAGGGTTCAAGGTTGCCGGTAAAGAACACCAAGTGTGCAGATTGTTGAAAGCACTGTATGGCCTGAAACAGTGTCCTCGGGCTTGGTACATCAAGATCGACAAGTACCTCACACATTGGTAGTGATATCCTTATTCTTGTTGTCTATGTTGATGACCTGATCATTTCTGGCAACTTGACACCTTTGAATGATGAGATCAAACAAGATTTGTGTAGCTCATTTGACATGACAGATTTAGGACTTTTGCATTATTGTTTAGGTGTTGAGGTTTGGCAAACAGAGAGCAGGATCTTCATCTATTAGTCCAAATATGCTTGAAGTCTACTGGATAAGTTCTGAATGCAGGATTGCAAACCTACCTCCACACCTATGGAAAAAGGGCTGAAGTTGTTAGCTAAATCAGATTCACCTGTAGTGGATGAATCCTTGTTTAGACAACTAGTGGGCAGGCTCATCTATCTCACTGCCCCTAGACCTGACGTCAGTTTTGCATTGAGCTACATTTCACGCTTCATGATAGCTCCCAAGGTTGATCATTGGGTAGTAGTGAAGCGTGTGCTACGTTATGTGAAGGGCACTTCTGATTATGGACTTCTTTATACTAGGAGTCACGATCCTAGCCTTATTGGTTACACAAACTCAGATTGGGTAGGTTCGGTTGATGACAAAATAATCAACATCTGGGTATGTTTTCGGTTTGGGATCTAGTGTAGTCACTTGGACTAGTAAAAAGCAACAGGCAGTGGCTGTTTCCTCGACAAAAGCAGAGTATCGAGGAGCAATTAAGAGGTAGTTTGGCTTCGCCAAATGCTTGTGGATATGCAAATATCTCAACCAGGTTTGACTCCCTTGTTGTGTGATAATCAGGGAGTTCTCAAACTTGCCAAAAATCCAGTCTTCCATGAAAGAACCAAGCATGTGGAAACTCATTGTCACTTCATTCGGAAGCTTGTTGAAGATAGATCAGTTCAATTGCTGTATGTTCCAACCGAGGATCAGATAGTAGATATTCTCACCAAGTCCCTCAGTCCAGACAAGTTTGTAAAATTCAGGGGGTATCTTGGTGTAGTTGATAGATTGACCATTAAGGGAGGATATTAAAATAATATTTATATTATTTATTTAATGGTCAATTATGTATTATATTGTAATTGTGTAGTTTAGATTGTTTCTTCAATCTTCCTCAGTTTCTTTTTAGAAACTTTCTATTTTTGTAACTTTGTTTTATCTATATGAAGCATTCTTGCTTCTTGTAAATAAATCAATAATTTTACCACCTTTTCTCGTAATATCTTGAAGTCAATCAATCTGGGATTTTTGTTTCAAATATATCTCCTCTCAAAGATAACATTTATAGAGTTCCTTAACAAACATGGATTCTTCCCACAGTAACTCCTTAGCCATGTCTTCATCTTTACTTTGAAAGGTGCTTCTCTCCAATTTCTCTTGAAGGATCTTTTTAGCTTGGAAAATATTTCCAAAAGAGAACATATTCCAATTTTAAGCTTATACTCAACAAACTGAAGTCACTTGAAGAAGGCGTACATGGGTGCCAAACACATGCTTTGTTTCCATCAACCATCCTTCCATAAGCTTATGCAAATCAGAATCCCTAGATCACATCAATTGAAATTTAAAGGGAGGGTCTTTGGAATTGAGAGTGCCAAGGATTGGAATATGATAGGCCAATGGCTAGGTCCTTTCCAACCCAAAATTTTCGGAAAGGTGAACCAATTATTATATACTTAGAATTCAAAACCAAGAAAGCTCTCTAGCCTTTCTAAGACAGAGTTAGTTCCACATCTACAGTTACTCCAAGTGATAATTCCATTTCTTGGTGTCACATTCACTAGATTGAGAAAGGAAATGTTATCATTCAATAAGGTTGAAAACAAGCCATGGTGCTCAACCTCCCTCTTTTATCATTTAGGCTAGCAATAGTATTGAAGTTGCTAAAATCCAAGGAAGAACATGAATGATAGAATAAACAAATCTAATATGAGACCAGAGGAACACCTTACTTGAGATGTTTATGGGAGCGTAGGGATTTCTAAGCAGAATAGATTTCTTAGGGTCAAAGCACAAAGCAACCACAAAGATTGAATTGTTGCTCCTAACCCACTAGGTTGGCTTGATTGTGTGAGGATTCCAAAGGCACACCACCCCTCTAGAAGAACCTTGTGCTCCAATACAAACATATTGCCCTCCTCTCCAAATCATTGAAGATATGCTAGCCATATCTTCATTTGAAAGCTTTGTTTCTTGAATAAAAACAATGTCTGGTTTTTGATCCTGAATAAGTTCACGAGTATCCTTTATCGAGGGATGCTACACAAACCGCTTACATTCTAGGAAACTACAATCATTTTAGGATTAGTAAAGTGAGTATCTAGTATCTTTCTAACACTAGATTCCATCACTAACTCCCCTATCAATTTCATTTTATCTTAATCTCTTTTCCATCCTACCTTTGATACTTTTTCAATACCCCCCATTCTTGATGTTCTTCTAAGGAGCCTTCTCTACAACCTTTATTTTCCCCTGGTTCTTCCATTGGATTTGACAAAATAATAACATCATTTAGCTATATTTGAATCTTTGTGACTAGGATAGATGCCATATCTTCTAGTCTTTTTATTGATCATTTATCTCTAGATGACTAGGGATGGTAGTTCCCCCTTCTTTTAATGGCATTTGCTTTTCTAAATAGGGCCTTGGGGAGGGATTATTACTTGATTTTGGGGGATGCATATCTTGGTTAGCCGTAATGTCATGCACTCCAATGTCCTCTTCAAAACTTTCTAGAATATCAAATCTATTACCAAAAATCCCTTTAGAACTACCTTTGTTTTGGCGATTAGAAGACTTCATCCTTGAAGGAGGTTTTACTGGAATAAATTTGTTTGTGTCGAGCACATCAGATTGATTTGGGCTCTTTTATTTAGCTTTTGGATTTGCTACATGCACCTTAGGAGTAGGGAGAGAAGATTTAGGACCCATTTTTGTGCAATTTCTTTGTAGGCGTCCATATTCATGACATGCTTGATAGCAAAATGGAAGTGTTTCGTAGTCAAATTGTTGGAACCAATTCATGTTGCCCAACTTAATCTCCAGGGATTTAGGAGTGTATTGTTCAGATTAATTTCCATACAATGACAGGAAAATGTGGAAAACTTCCTGTCAAGGGTTTGACAGAAAGGACCTAAGGGTTTCCAAATGATCGTAGCTATAGATTGCAAAATTTCAAGACACTAGAACTCCATTGGAAGTTTTAAGAGTCAAATCTAGATAAGGATTTTAAAGGTAATTCCATTGGATCAAACTCCACATGCCAGGGTTTGATGAATAACCCCACCTAGTTGTGGAAATGGGGGCCTCCTTCAAAAATCTTATTTCGATCTACCATTTGAGAGAAAACTACAAAAACGTAGCCATTCGTAGCCAAGATGATCTCTACGTCGCCTTCATGATTCCAATTCTTCCTAACCCAAGTTTCCAAAAAAAGCATAGAAACCTTAAGGCCCATAAACTTACAAATAATAGAATGCTTTGACAAGTACATGGCATCATCTATAATGGCTTCCGGATTGATAACCAAAACGGGGCAATAAGTGCTTTCTCCAAGCAACCATTGGGTCCTGGGCAAAACAAATTCAAACTCATGAGTCCTATGCATTAAAAAACTCACTGCATTTGCATGATTAGATGAGCAAGACTCCATCCCATTAAGCACTTTTGTAAAAGACAAGTTTGGGGATGGTGAGGGATGAAGATTGGTAGGGGTTATGGGCGATGTCCCTCCCAATGTTTGGAGGTAGTGCCTTCAAGATCATACAAACCTTACAACACATGACATTTTCATAATTTTGTCACTATGTTTTCTCCAACACAGACTTTGTACTATTTCTAATGAAATTTTCATTCTTTAAAGAACCAATGGTGAAGTTGAAAAATCTAACCAATCTAAAAGATGGGGATGACACAATTTTTATAGCTTTGTTTGAGTGTTTAGGTATGGGTGGGACCCATTAGACTATAAGGACTAGGGTTAATAGCCCAAATTTTAAAAAATGCCCATTAAAAGATTTTAAAGCTTTAGATGTGGTGATGATTGTGGGTTTTTGGTACATTTGAGGGACATCGTTGAATTTCTTGAGAGTCATGTAGGCATCTTGACATCCCTTTAACATCCCCATTAGGTGAGGACGCCTTGGAAACATGCCCTCACTGAGGGATACATCTCCTAGCCTATTGGTGGCGATGAGGGCATGGTAGAGGGACTCTATAGATTTTTTTAAAAACCTTAAACTTTTAATGCAGTGTTTGCCTACCTCTGCAAAGGGTAATAGAGAACAATGGAACAAAAATAAGTTGCTTCAGTGAGATCACTATGTTGCGATGGTTGTGTTGTCTGCTGCTTTTGATAGCCATGTTTGTGCTTTTGAAGGGGAAAAATAGTAACCCTTCATTCCCAAAATGGGAGTAAAATAGTTTATCATGAAGTGTTTTTGTTTCTTTTTTAGGTTTTTTTTGGTGGAGATGTGGACAGGGACATCTCTAGTCACATAGATGTCTCTTGCACCAGAGACATGTCCTATACCCAAAGATGCATCCCACAAGGTGGGAGATGTAGTTGTGGGATGCATCTCCCTGCAACACTACAAAAGGACGAAAAGGGTTGAGTAGGAATATTCTTAAAAAATAAAATAAAATAAGTAAATCCAACCTTTGGCTCTAGGACTTAACTAGGACTCTAAAAATCAAGGAAAGATGAATCTAACATTGAGACAATTTCTTGGCTGATGTTAGACTTGTTTGATCTAATCAAAATTTCGATTTTGTATGACAAAATTGTCAATTTCACTAACCTGATCATTGTCACAGGTAGAATTGTTGGTGTCACAAACACAATTGCCACAAAGACAAATGGGACTACTTATTTGTTGTGACAAAATTGCTGTGGTGATGTATCATTGTATAACTAGAACTATAGCTTATTTGTTGAACATTGGTGAATTCTTAGATGTTTGCTTAGGGACAATGTTTTGCTAGTAAGTAATATTTTTGAATACCAAAGCTTTATTGAGGATTGGATTTGGGAATTGTAATGAAATAACTTGCACAAAAGAATAATATAATAGGAAATATTCAGCAAATACTTGAGAATAACAAACCAATTTGAGGGGGTAGACCTCCAAAAGTCTCCAATAAGAACACATTTCACAATTTGATGAGCAAATAGCACTTACAACCTCTTATATATACCCTACTTATGCCTTAGATATCACTCAGGCTGATTTGGATACCTAATTATATTACTTGGGCCAACAAGACTGCATAAATAAGACTAATTAAATTATTACATAAGTCAACTACACATATACCAATACCCTTATTGGGCTAAGGGTGTAGAATGCCTCCCTTCTTTAGAGAAGCATTGTCCCCAATGCTGATCAACTGTGGATGCTTCTGTATAAAATCTTCATCTTCCCATGTGGCATCTTTGATTGGCAAAGTCTTCGAGTGAATGAGATATGCTATGATTGCCCTAGTCCTCAACTTCTTTGTGTTGTCTAGAGGATTAGCTTTGGATCTAAGGCGATTCTTCCTTCTTCAGCTAGCTTTGGTAACATTGTTTGTGCAGGGATTTGTTGACCAATCACTTTATTTGAACATGAAACATGAAACTTTGGACATAGCTTTGTTGGTGGAGGAGGCAACTCAAGCTTGTAGGCTACATTGCCAATCATTTGTAGAATTTGGTATGGAAACTTGATATTTTGGAGACAAATTTTTGTAATTTTTTTTCTTTGGGGACACTTGCTAATAAGGTTGCAATCTCAAGAAAACACAATCACCTACTTAAAAACACCTTTCATTATGGTGTTGGTCAGCCTATGGTTTCATTTGATTTTGTACCATGGCCAAATTCTCCTCAAGTCTTAAAAGTAGTTGTTGATGATTCATGTGGTATTTCACAACTTGAACTCTTGGTGTCACCTTCAATAATGAGATGATGAATGGCAGATGCTATCTATGTAAAGGCATAATGGGGACTTTTTTGAAGAAGTATGGAATGAAGTGCTATACACATCATTTTGCTAGTGGTAGCTAAGCCACCCATTAAGAATATTTATTGGAAGTAAAACAACATAGATACCCTTCCAAGTACTTATTGATGACCTTAGTTTGTCCATCTGACTGAGGATTATATGAAGGGCTACAAGCCAATTGAGTACTCAAACAAGAGAAGAAACCTAGTCAAAAGTTGCTTGTTAAGATAGGATCACAATCACCAAAAACAATCCCTTGAGTACCATGCAACTTTTGTATATTCTTTGTGAATGCTTTTTCCATTTTACTTATTGTAAAAGGATATGGGATAATCCAATAAAATGGGTATATTTGGTGAGATGATCCACTACTGCCTTGATGACACTCTTACCTTCAAATCTTGGAAAGATTGTGATGAAATCCATTGAGACCTCTTCCCACTATTGGCTAGGAATAACCAAGGGCTGTATAAAGCAAGGTGTCTTAACTGACTCCCCTTTATTTCTTTGACACACAAAACATTTTGCTGCAAGTTTTTGAACATCACCTTCAAGCCCTTCTATTTTTTTTTTTTGATTTGATGGTATGTTTTCAAAAATACTCAATGACCTGCAATTGGAGAACCATGGAGCTTCTCGAGAATCTTGTGTTTTGAGGGTTGAATTCTTGCATGTGTACAATCTCTCTTTATACCACAAAAAGTCTCCTTTCTAACAAAACTTGTTTAAACTACCAAGATCATTTTGCAACTATTGAATGAGATTCCTTGTAGCAACATCATTTTTCCCTATAAAATAGTCTAAGCTATCATGATATGTCTTAACTTTGAAGTGTTTACCATTAGATATGGCGTTGATTGTTTCATTGCATGAAGAATAACTAGCATTTCGTTCTCGTAAATGGGTTTGAGTTAATTCTTACCGTTTAGTTGATGAATTTCAAAAGCAATGGGCCGACCTTCTTGAATGAGAAGTTATCTTATACCATTTCCTAAAGCATCACACTTCACAATAAAATGTTTGTTGAAGTTTGGAATGGCTAGAAGTAGTGGTATATAGGTTCCTTTAGTCTCTCAAATGTTGTATTAACTAACTCATTTCATTGAAAATTATCCTCTTTCAATAAAGTTGTGAGTGGTATTGCTATGCAGCTATAGTTTTTGACAAATCTTTTGTATTATCTAGTGAGTGCTAGGAAACCCCTCAAGTTCTTATGGTTTTAGGAATAGGCCACTCTATCATAGCCTTGATTTTGTTAGGATTGACTTTTACTCTTTGTGAAACACTATGTGACCCAATTACTCCATCTCTTTGAGACAAAAAGCACATTTGGAAGGTTTAGCATTAAGCTGGTGTTGTTTGAAAACTTGTAATGCGTGATCTACATGGTACAAATGGGTTCCCATGTGTTGCTATAAATCAATATATCATCAAAGAACACTAATACAAACTTCTCAAAAATTGCTTAAAAATGGAATTCATCAAACTTTGAAATGTAGAAAGAGCATTAGTAAGACCAATTGGCATCACTGGAAACTCTCAATGACCTAAATGTTGTCTTGGTAATATCTTCTTGCTTAATTTCAATTTAATGATAACTTTATCTAACATCAAGTTTTGTAAACAACATAGGTCCATTCAGTTCATCCGGTAAATCATCAATGATTGGAATATAAAACTTATTTTTGATGGTGTACTTGTTGATCTCTCCGTTTTTAGGGTGCATCCTCCAAGTGTCGTCTTTCTTGCACACCATTACCAAATGAGATGAGTAACTATTTTTCTTGATAATACTTGTCTCTAGCTTCTCTTGAACCATCTTCTCAATCTCACTTTTGTATATATGGATACTTGTAGGGCCTAACGTTGGGTGGTTGTTTCCTTGGTACTACTTGAATGACATGATCATGATCTTGTTAAGGGGGCAGTTCTTTTGGCATCTCTCAAAAACTATTCAATGCTTATCTACAATTGCTTATAGATTTGGTGGTGTAGAAGCCCCTGAGTATGCTTATGAAAACGATTGGGGTACAACCCGTCTGCCCACTTGCTATGCATCTTTTGCATTTGGTGAGAGTTTACCATTAATGGAGACTTTGCATTCAACCCTCTCAAGTCTAGTGCCCTTCCTTTTGAGTGAAAGTGCATGAATTGGGGATTGGATCACATGGATCACAACTATTTAAATACCATCAATGGAGGCTTTGCATTCAACCCTTCGAAGTCTAAGTTACGGTTTGGGTTTTGGGTTGGGTTAGTTTGAAATTCCGATTCGCTTGACTGAAATTTTTTGGAGTTTGGAGTTAGTTTTGGGTTACGATGGCCACAAAAACACAGCATATAAAAATCAGAAATATATACATATTTGCAGCAGTATTTAAGTTCAGAATACACCACCATATTAATAGTCAAATAACATAGTAAAAATACACCACCACTTTATACTCAAAAGTCAAATGTCATGATATAGAATTATAAATTAAAGTTCAAACTTCAAACATAAAAATGCCAAGTGTTTACAATGTCAATCTGAATCATATGGGTCATCAAAAAAAGCAGCATCATTAGCAACATTAGATGCTACATTTTGTGTAGAACCACAAAGAGCATTAGTGGCACTCGCACAAGCATTGCCACTAGCACCGACACTAGCACTGACACTAGCACTCTCATGCTCAGTAGTTGCTTCAGGCTGATAGTCATCATCAATATCAAGTGCAGCTAAGTGACTTGTGGAAGCATCCAAGTCAAGCTGCTCTGGCTCAATATCCCACCTCCTTGTGCCTCCTTCTTTGTAGGAACTATGTTTGTGTGTAAGGAGGCGCAAGTTTGAATGCACATACACCAAGTCCTCAGCCTTTTTTGAATGTAGCCTATTGCGTTTTATTGAGTGGATGAAGGAGTATGTGCTCCAATTCCTCTCAGAAGAGGATGAACTAGCAACCTATTAATACCAAATTAAATTAATAAATAGTTAAGAGTTACAAAAATTAACTAAACAAAATTATTAATTAAAATTTAAAATTAAAATTACAAATATAAATTATAAAACTTACTTGGGATAAAACTTTTATTGCAATAGGTTGGAGGTGCATGTATTCTTGCCCATGGAAGTACCGCCAACTATGAGCAGCCACCCTACACTTGTCTCGAAGAGCATCCATATTCTGATCAACACTCCCAGAGCATGCAAAAGCCATAAACTTAGCCCTCACTCGATCACGTTGGTCACGATCACTGAAGATTCTATGAATTACTGCCTTGTACCCTTGGGCCACTTCACCATCCCTATATGGAGCAACTCTTGATGAAGTAGAAAGTATCTCAGGGCTATAATATTTGGGACTCAATGCAAAAGCGAGAAGATGCAAGGGCGTGGTCATTTTGTTCCATCTATCAACCATGATTTCCTGTAGCTCTTTGAAGAATTTTTCTTCAGGATCTTCCTCTTTTGCATTGATGATGGATCTCATCTTCTCAATCATTGAGTCGATACCATCATATACTTCGCCCAAACAAGGTCTATCCAAGTTAGTGTAACGGATCATGCTCAGTATGGGCTCGGTGAAACTGGCGAGATACTCAACACGATCCCACCAACCATCATCTAGGATCCTTTGCTTGATCCTATTTGCCCTTTCATTGCTAGATTGCCTCCATACAACCCAATTAGGGCTGATTACCATGGCACATAGTGCCTCCGCAGTGTATGGAAATTAAGTCTCAACTTACATTTATAATTTGGAGGCAAAAGCAGATATAAACCTTTGTTTGAGAAATCAAAATTAAAATTAAAATATAATTTAAATATGCAAAATCAAAATTTGAAATTAAAATTAAAAGAAGATTCAAAATTTAAAATGGCCAAGGAATTAACTTACCTTCAACTTAGCTCCAATTTTAGAGGGGTGTCTAAATATTCCTTATAAATCCCTTCATGGTGGTTGAGTGACAAACATTTGGATGTCTTTGGCCTCAACATACACCTATTTGATCCACTCAATTTTGGTTCCAATTTTTTGTAGCATTAGGTTGAGGGAGTGGACAACACAAGGTGTCTAAAAAATGTGTGAATACCTCTCCTCAACCAATAACCCAACAACCCTATAGTTTTTTGCATTGTTAGTTACAACTTGCACAACATTTTGATGGTCCACTTCTTCAATAGCTTGACAAAGGATGTTAGCAATAAATGCACCATCCTTCACCCGTCCTTCACAATCCACTGCTCTCAAAAACATTGCCCCTTTAGGAGGGACAAAGCTAATAGCACGATGATGATCAATGCGTGATTTCTTGCATCTTTCCATCCATCAGAAACTATGGTCACCCCTGTTTCGATCCACGAATCCCTTATGGGCTTCAAAGAGTCTGCTACATGTTTCACCTCTTTCTCCAATAAGGTGCAACGCACCTTCTCAAAACCTAGGCCCTTATACCCCTTTGGAGCCTCATTAATAGATTTCACCATTTTTGCCAATATGGTGAACGGACAACATTGAATGCCAATCCATTGGCATAGACACATCTTGCTATGTCTTGATCAGCAATCTCTCTTGCCTCATTCTGAAATGAAGCTTCCAATGGTCCCTTAGATCTTTTATTTGTTGAGGGCACGGTTTTCTCTTGAGGGATGTTCATAAATGGATGGCTTTCTGTAGGTGGAATATAAGTAGGTGGTGTAAGGGGTTTCGTGGATCGAGATCCTTTCTTCAAAGGATGGCTTGTTTTACCACTGGTTGTTTTTTGGTCTGCCTTTTCTTGCTCAGCAATATATTTCAACACTATATGTTCTGGAATGCCTGCGTTGTCTTCACCTGGACAATTTTTGATGCCTGATTTAGGGATCCCGCACAAGTGCCCTTTTACTCGACTGTATGAGCTCGAATATTGAACATTGCAATGACTACAAATCCAAATATATCCTCCACCACCTGGAAGTTGCTGAACCATTTCTACATATTTCCAAAGGGGAGAGGCTGGGTTTATTTTGAAACGAGATTGGATTGAGCCTGAGGAGGTACCGGTTGCCATTGTAATACGGAATGGTGAATACCTAAGGCACAACATATTGAAATTTTGGTATTGATTCATTGAATTTGAAACTAAAAGATTTAATTAATTTCAAAAAAATGAAAAAATTGAACATGTTGATGTGTTATAGACATTTAGAAGAATGAAAAGTAAAACAAAACAATAATTAAAAAGCAAAACAAAAGAGTTGAAGTTCACTTGTGAAAAAAAATGTAAAAAAAATAATCAAAAAACCTACCTCTTTTGAAGAAATCTTGCTCTACGATCTTCTTAGCAACGAATAGACACTTGCAAGTGCTTAGGAATAGCACAACAATCAACTTTGAACAATCTACGATCAGCCTTCAAGTCTATTCCAGCTTGTGCAAGCAAAAGAGAAAGTTCAGCAATGGAGGCAAAAAAAAAAAAATTCTCATTCACAAATTGGTAAAATGAGTTTCACTTTACCTATTTCATGTTTTTGAGGCAAGTATTAGGGTTAGAAAGAATAAAAAACTATTTAAAAGTCAAAAAAAAGTCAAAAAAATATTAAAAAACTCAAAAAACGTGTTAAAAATGTCGCTGGTAGTGATTCTACCGAGTTGGTAGGGTTGAAATTTGAACCAGCGGGACCCGCGATCCCGAGGGGGTTTGAACCTGGCAGACCCGCAGGGCCATTCCCGGACCCGCAGTGAATTAGTGGACCGGACGAATTCCGGACCCAGCTAAGAGACCGAACCGAACCAGGGCCTACTTGCAGGCGGAGATCGGCGCGGCAGGGGGAATCTAATGCCCTTTTGAAAGAATGCATATAGGTAGCTTTTGAAGTTCATATCAATTTATCCCCAATGTATTAAGCTATTGTACTCCCAAAACAATATTTACTGTACCCATGGAAATATAGCAAATGTTGGGTAGTCAAGTGGTAATCTCCATATAATTTAATGCTATGTCCTTGAACAAGAAAACTGCCAATGCCCATCTACAATCAAGACCTAAAATTCTAGACATGGATGGATAAAACAATTCGGAAACAAGCAACCAACTTTTTGTTGAAGTATAGAAATGCTTTCTCGATTCTATATTGTAACTCTCTGCTGCCAAAGGCCACTGCCGGGAGTTTGTGGAGCACTAATTCCTGAAAGTGCATGACAAGAAATGGTTGGTTTAATATCTCCCAATTCCTCATCTATCTAGTTGTCACCCTTTAATATTGGTTCTTCCTCCTCTTCTTTGTCACTTGGCCTTTTAATGTACAGTAATTTCTTTTTAGTGCATTAATGACCTCGATTATAATTGCTATCACAGTTAAAACATACCCTTTTGCTTTCTTCTCATCAGTTTGTTTTGGAGTTAGTCTAGTAGGTTGAGGAAGTGGCGTAGCAAGACCCCTATGTTTTATATTTTACAAAACTTTTACCCTTCTACTAGAGCCACAAAGTTTTCCAACACTGGCTCCTTACCATAATCATTGCTTAGGCATAGCAATACAGTTGAACTTATTATTGGCCACCTCATGTTTGATGCTTAGTCTTTTTAAA
Organism: Sequoia sempervirens; assembly: GCA_007258455.2. Taxonomy (NCBI): domain Eukaryota; kingdom Viridiplantae; phylum Streptophyta; class Pinopsida; order Cupressales; family Cupressaceae; genus Sequoia; species Sequoia sempervirens. The sequence continues at coordinate 27,492 of VDFB02338690.1, read as the reverse complement.
CTAGAGGAATAATTCCTTAAAAATTTCCTTAGCAACATTCTCCACTCTGGCAAAGCTTGGAATTGATGAATTCTTGACTGTACCTGTTTTGCTTTAATGTGTAGTGACTTCCTCTAGGAAAACAATCCATGTAACGACAACGTTTTGTTGACAAGGAACAAGATGAAGATCAAAGAATTGCTCCATTTGGCAGAGCCATTGGTTGGATCTTTCCCATTGAACTTTTGCATATCCGTTTTTGGTGTGAAGTGCCTAGTCATATAATTATTTGGGTGAAGACCCATCTTGAGATCTGAGTCAAACCCAAAATCATCATGTTCTTTGGAAGTATTATCTCCTTCTCAATTCTTATTAAGTGAATTTGCTCCCTTAGGTTCCATAAATTTGCAAGGGATCCAGTTCTTCTTAATAATGCATTGATTCTACCTATGTTGCCGGTTCTGGTTTGGATCTTGGTTTGGGTTTGTGCATTTGGCAATGCTTTTTTTGGGGGTTGAGTTCCTCCATAAAAAATAAATATACCTCATATTTATTCAATCCAAATTCTAAAAAATTATACAAAATTTATATATATTATTAAATTAAATAATATTAAATTGTAAATATATTAATAATTAAATAATATTGAATTTTCAACATATATTAAATTAAAATATTAGAATTTAAATATAATAGAAAAACTGTATTAAATTTTAAAAATATTAAAATCAAAATAATTTTTTTTATATTGGCCCAGAGAATGCATAATGGAAGCAGGCCTGGGGTAAGGAGGTGTGACTTTGACTTTACAAATAGGTGTCTTTACCATGAGCTCTTACTCTAACAATTGAAGAGCAGAAGCTATTGCATCTAGTTGCAAATGGAATATTATGGTACCTTCACAAGCAAGCAAGCATACACTGTGTTAGGCTCTCATTCCCTGATTAACACAAGAAGATAACTATTATTCGGTAGGTCTCTCACAATTAGAGGAGTATTTCTCATCCATGAAATGCTACTGTAACTCATAGAGGGATAAGACACCAAATTGAAACAGAATTGAATTGGAATCCGAATTTTGGTATAAATCGGACCTGGATCCAGCTGAATATGGAATTTATGTTGATTGCACAATTTTTAGTTGGAGTTGGAGCCCCAAGGCATTTTGAATATTTGAGGTTGATTGTGGACAGTTTTAGGTGATGGAACACTATAACATATGCAGGCTTTTTAAATGGAAACTATTAATATTATTAATATTGTTTTCCGAACAGTCAAGAGGTTTCATATGCTTCCTCATGTGCAGTTATATTATAACCAGTATTTGGTTGCAGATGTTTGTTTGTAGTTACATAGTGGGGCTATATTCTACTTGATTGGATTCTTCATGGCATCTTTTGGAAAGCTTCTTAGAAATAGTAATAATGATAAGATCTGTTTTTATTTGCCTGTAGACTACGATACCATAGAATTATCCTCTGCCTATTTTTCTATGATTTATTGAAAAGCTACAGTACTTTGTGGTAAGGTCCACTTTCAATCAGCAGCCTAGATTCTACTTGACATATTCTGCATTTTTGGGGATATTTACCGTTTCTTTTGTATTGGGTTCCTTGTCATAACTTTTGTTTGAATTCCTGTTTGTCATAACAAACAGGAATTTTTTGGGGATATTTACTGTTTCTTTTGTATTGAATTCCTTGTCATAACTTTTGTTTGTTGTTCTGCATGTGGTTTTGGCTTGTGGCCTTTAGTTTGGCATATTGGTTCATTGTGTTTAGTTTTTTCTTTGTGTTTGTGTTTTTTAATATTTTTTCTTGCATTGTTATGAAACATCCCAATGTTGTGAAATACCATTTTTTAGTTACATTGCTACAACTTCAATTTGATCTGGGAGGATTAGAAAAAAGGTTAGTTTGGTTATGTAATAATTGATGAAATGTACTTTTATATCCATATATTTCTCATGCCATGTAATGATTCATATTTTAAAATCAACTTTTATGTTTATAATAAATCTGTATCATTCCTTTTGCATATCGTTTTTGTAGGGGACATACAGTACTCAGATATTTTCATTGGCAGTGCTTCTTTCAAGCATGTTTATATACAATCAGGTATGCTTTTTATAAAAGTACTTGCAGACATTCTACTTGGCAGAATCACACTTTCTGTTTGAATATCAATTAGATTAATAGTCGCATTTAAGCTAAGAAGAATCTCTGTCCTTGGATTTTTAATGGAACAGCTGATTGTATTATTGGTATATACCTCATTCTAAAATTCTTGTCAGATTTGCACTTGATGTTCAAGCTCTTCTCATGTTTCCAGGAGGGTCTCTTGGTGACCTTTATTTTGTTTAATAGTATTTAACAGAGGATTAAAAAATCTAGTGATTGTTTTATCTAATATCAGATGGGAGGAATTGATGAAGCTGCTCTCGACCGTCTATCTCTGGTTACAGAAATGACAAAACATATTCGAGTAAGAGCATCACAGGGCCGCACCACAGTGGCAGAGATTGGACAATTTTCTCCTGTCTTTGTCTGGCTTCTGCGTGTAAGTGTTGTTTCCTTATAATCTTATGCAAAGCTACTTTTAGATGCCTGCAACATTTGGAAGGCGTGACATTCAAAAATTTGACTGGTGCAATTGTTACTTTGTATAATGAGTCACCAGTCTGGTATGCAATTATCTCAAGACATGCATTGATTGCCATCATGTGTATACTACATTTTCCTGAATGGAGAATCTGATGCTTGAACCATGGTCAAAATCCATAAAAAATGATTTTGAACTTTGGTCTATTGATAAAGGAAACTTTCTCTTTATCACTTCCATTCACATGATTTTTTTGTATGAAGTATCCCAAAATTTTCGAGGTGAATGTACCTGTTTGAATAACTTTGCTTTTCCTTATTTGCTAATCTTCCTTTTTTTATTTTCCACTTTAATTTACTATCACAAGTAGTGGTTTTTATTTTATTCGGGTCATAGTTAAGAGCCATTTAAAGTTCTTGGGAATTTGTGGCTACAGGATTTTTATTTGAACCTGGCAGAAGATGGTCGGATGATCACCCCACGGGAGTATTTAGAATTAGCCTTGAAACCAATGCATGGTGCTGGAAAAGATATTGCTGCAAAGAATGAGGTATGTTTTAAGATTTATTTGGTATAGAGAGTAAAATAAAATTGACTAGTTCCTAAAGTTGCACTGTTACCTTTTCCCTATGTTCCATGGAGTTTTCAGGATGGGGATGGCAGACACACTTGTCTGGTACAGCAGGGGATAGGAGGCCTTTTCCAAGGGGATAGAAATTCAAAATAGGGAAAATTTAATTTTTTTTAAAATATAGGAAATCTCAAAATCATGTACAAAGCATTCATCATACACATTATACAAACATATTATATAAAATTAGTTGAGAATTCACATCAGAGTTGAGACACAACTTAAACAAAATTTCATTGCTCTCATTGTCAATGTGCATGTATATTATATAAAAGGTACAACAAAATACTCAAAGGTGGCAAGTTACAACTGAAAAGTGATAAAAACATAGTAAATCTGCCACTGGCCTTTATCTTCATCTGCTATCACTGCGTCAAAATCAGAGTCCGAGTATAAATCACTTCCAATATGAGGGACTGCCTCATCCAATCTGACAAAATTAGCAGACATTGGAAACCCAGCTGACAGCTGTAAACTCTGGAGATATATTTTGATGTGATAAAGACTTAAAGCTTAGTTCCATAATGGTCCTGGTCTACTTTTATGGGTTGACATGTTGGGCTAATAGCCACAACTTAATGTACAATTCGATGGTTAATTTATATGTAAAGCACACTGAACACACTGCAAGCACATACACAGTCCAAAATTCGAAATTGTATTCTTGTATACATACTACATAGCCATCAAATTCACAAGCATGAAATCAGAGCAGCACGGTGAACTGAAACTATCCGTATCTATGAAGCATCAAGTATTGAATTGAATCTTGGAAAAGATCATTTACTTATATACGGCCAGCTTTTGCAGAGTCATGCATGATGACCTATGTAGAGTCATAGGAAGTCACATTTATGATAGTCATAGCCAGAAAAGCCTATCAGCCCTTCATCAGAGGATGCATTTCAATGGTAGGATTTTGTTCAAGAATCCACTCATCAAAGCTTTTCCACCCAGACCTTTTTTGTTTTGTTTTCAAATTTCTTTAATTTTTTAAATGTTGGACCATAACGGATTTTTACCTGTTTTTGGGATGTCCCTTCCACCTGCCCCTGTTTTCCCCCACTTCTTTTACTTTTGTGGACTGGGGATGGCACAAGGAAGTGTCCCTGTGGAACTTGGGTAATTCTGTATAATATGACTGTTTTTGAAACAGCTGTCTATAAGGAATAGTAATTTTTTCATTGCTAGCAATAGTCATTGTGAATGTTCTGGGTTATATGCATGGATTACTATCATAAGGTTAAATCTCACATTCGTGACCACTTAGTTGTGTAGTATTGAAATAACTATCTACATTGATCTCTATAAGTAGGTGCTCATTCATGGAGAAATGCCATCTTTGTGTAATTGGTTGCTAGAAACAAAAAGTATTATTCGACTCTTCACTCTGCTGCTCCATAGAAAATGTCATGAATGTGTCCATTGTTTGTAAGATTTTCTATTTTTGAAATTGAAATGGATCATACAATGTTTGCGAGCATTTCAAATTCATTTCTAGGTGAATGATGAAGCTTAGTTATTTTGCTGAAGGTGTACATGTTTCAATTTATTACCTGCAATTCCCTTCTTGTGCGGTTAATCTCCCCAGCACTTCAGTTGATCACATACTTATTCCAAATTTTCTTTGAGGTTTTGATTAGCTTTTGTGGTTTCTTGAAAAAACTTTAAAAATTAAAACACAAGTACATTTTTCAACTATTGGAAATTGCTTACATTTTTCAGGCCAGTTAACATAGAAGGCTGCAAATGGTGTCATTTTGTGAGATGTAACACTGTACTGCCCATAGTTGGAAAGCTCAGACTCGCAAAAACTCGCCAGCCCCAAAAAATTTGACTCGGCAAAAACTCGACAACTTAAAAAATTGCTTAAATTTCTGTAGAAGCTCATTTTTTCTGCAAAATTCAATGACAAGATGAATCCAATGAGTCCATAAATGAGTCCATAAATGAGTACAAAAGTGTTTTCTATTAAATTTTATTGATTTTAGTGCAAATTGTTTACAAAATTGCATTCTCATGCGAATCCTGATGGCTAAAAGCTTGATAGTCTGATATAAATTACAATAGATAGCTGAAAATGAGAATAGTAAAACTAAAAGTAAATACTAAGTACAACATTTTATACCTTCCTCTTCCCTAATCTACTAAAAACTAGGCAAGAGATAGATGCTCCAGTCCTTTGAGTAGGTTGTGGCTCGCTCATTTGGCATGGAAGGCAGTGGCTGAGGCTCGACCTCCATCTTGGAAGTAGATGACAATGGCCCCTCATTCTCATGAATGTCATCCAACCCTACATCTCTTGCTGCATCCACATCCTCCATTGCTTGTCTCTCAAAATCAAGAATCTTGTCCTCAATAAACAATGGAGGTTGTTCATCCCAACCTGTCCAATTGCTGTAAGGATCTATCTCAACCAGTGTTACAAGACTCGGCGAGTCTTGGCGAGTCTTTGGGACTCAGCTGCCGAGTACTCGCCAGACTCGCCGAGTCCCAAGCCAAAGACTCGGCCATCAGTTTGTGGGCGTGTGTGTCAAAAAAAACACATTTTAAAGTTTCAGAACTGCTTAATTAAATGGCTAAATCTCGACCTTGATGTTTTTTAAATATGTAATTAGTGTCTTTAATTTACAATTTTTTTAATTAAATGGTGCGCGCCATGAAGGTTTGTGTGGTTTTGAAGGTCTTCATTTGGGCTTGGTGGCGAGGGCTCCGCCCCTCGACCCCGCCCTGTATCGCGACAGGGAGCGCGCCCAGGGCGCTGCCCCGGGACCCCGCGAGGGGCGCTGCCCCTCGACCCCGCTGGGGGCGCTGCCCCCAGACCCCCGCAAGGGGCGCTGCCCCTTGACCCCCTGGGGGCGCTGACCCCCGCAAAGGGCACTACCCCTTGATCCTATTGGGGTGTTTCCCCCAAAACCTCATCAAACTATAGGTCTAAGCATGTTATAGGCCAATGATGAATCATGATCGTTAAACCTACAAAATACATATCCCCTGTTGTAAATCTTTGCATCTTTTGCAGTCAAAGCCATAATCAAGGATTATCTTGTTCCATACATTAGACAACAAAGCATGCAGTCTTGAAGGCTACAATAAAAATTTAATAATAAATTCCTCACTTGAATATACACACCAATCATTGAGATGCAAGAAAATATCATGGCTGCATCATCATCTATGACCTATCTTAGACACTAGCGCATGACTTGTCGTGATGTTGGGATGAGTAATGCAAGCTCTTTTGAGCCATAGACTTATATTTTTAATTTTGATATTTGTTTTGATGCCATGGATTTCATATTCCATGAGTTTTGTATACATTTGACAATATTTATAATTTTATATATTTGAATGTGTTATTTCCTTCAGCGAAAATTTGCGTTTATACTTATGTGATCGATGTATGTTTGTGTATGAGATCATAGTAATTTCTATTTGATGATGTTATTGTGTCTTTAAGGTTTATTTATTAGAGGGTGCGTGAAACAAGTGTTAAATCCTTAAAAATCTCTGAATTTCTTGGGTTTTTCTATTTGCCGAGTCTGGGCGCCGAGTCCGAGTCCGAGTCAAAAATTGGCTTGCCGAGTCCGAGGCGAGTCCGAGTCTTGTAACTATGATCTCAACCAAATCAATAGGATCTTGTGATTTGTCCTCCCTCTACCCTTCTTGGCTCATCCGAAGGTTGTATTGCACAAAGACAAGGTCATTGAGGTGCTTTTGAGCTAATTTGTTCCTCTTCTTTGTGTGAATGGCCTCAAACATGCTCCAATTGTGTTCACAACTAAATGCCCTACAAGTTTGGCATGGTATGCGGAGGGCAATTCTTTGGAGGTTTGGGGTATTTCCACCCCAACTTTTTCACCAAGCCTTTGCAAAATAAAAATATTGAAGAGTTAGAAAACAAAATCAAAACACATTTTATCAAATTATAAGATGCATGTGAACTAAATACTCCAAATTTATACTTGGTGTCTGAGTGGTTCTTCCTTGAATTAGCTAGCTTTGAAGAAAAAAGACCACCCCTTCCTTGTAATTTTCCAATTCTTGGACAATGAATATTAAATATTAAATGTAATATTAATGGTCATCTGAGTAGTATTTAAGTCTTAGTTTGTTTTAGTTAATTGTTTGTCTATCTTTCAGTCACATTTAGTTAACTCTTTCAGTTAACTAAATCTTCTCCCTAATTTGTAGGGTTTGTAAAGTTTATAAGAGCAGGGGCTCTTCTTTAATAAAATTAATCTGATTATTTATCAAATCATCATGGTATCGGAGCTCAAGTTCGAGCCTGGTTAGTTCAAAGTCATTTTTTTTAGGGTTTCGAGCAGATTTGTGTTGAAATCGCGACTTGAGGTTTTTCATTTCCGTGACTTGCCTAGAAGCGTTCTTTTTTTTTTTTTTTATAATTCTGTGGTTCCCTCTGGGCATGTGATTTCTTATGCATGCGTTTCTGAAGGGTTTTTGGGTGCGCTTTTTTTGTCATTTTCAGGCTGCGATTTGAATCTCCTTTGGGCATGTCCTTGCTCGTGTTTTGTGCAGATTCGTGTCACTTTAGGGCAGCGATTTCTTGTTTCTTCTGCAGGCCGTGTTTTGGTCTTTGGGCACAATTTTTAAACTCGCTTTTTGCAGAATGAAATTGTGATTTCAAGTTTTTTGGACGCGTTTTGTGTGCTGCGTTTTTTTTTTTTTTTTGAGTAGGGTCGCGTTTTGTCTCTTTTTCAGATGTGTTTTTGATGCCCTCCTAGACGTGATTTCTGAAGATCTTTTACCTGCGTTTCATTCCCGTCTTTTGGATGTGATTTTTAGTGCATGTTAGCCAACGTTCTGCAAATTGCGGCCTCTGCTTGGCGTCTAGGGTTTCTGCAAAATCGTCTAGGGTTTTAATCCTCCATTTCAAGCTGGAAATTTTTTCTGATTGCAGATTTTTTTAATTTTTTTTAGAAGGGGTGAAAAATTTATATTCAAGAAAGAGCCAAGAAGTACAAAAGGAGGCCAAAATGGCCAAAGTCAGCAGAAAACAAGCCACCGCAAGCCCCAATGCAAACCAACCAGCCAAAAAATAAATCTACACCCTTTGATCCTCATCCAAGAGTCGACAAAGAATTTCTTTTATCCAGATGCAATTGTCTCCAATCATCCACATACCAAGCCTCTCGACGTTCAAAAGCCCATTTAGCAAGGCAGTTAGCCACCTTGTACCATTCCCTGGGAATGTGAATAAACGAGATGTGTTCAAAATTTGAAGCAAGATGAAGAATTTGGTTCACAATTATAACCAATCTCCACACCGAGCCCTAAAAATCTCTATTGTTGAGAGGAGAGACCAAAATCATAGAATTAGTCTCACAAATCACATTCCTCCACCCACACTCTAAAGCTTGCTCGAGAGCCTTAAGAGTAGCACAAGCCTCCATATGGTTGTTAGATTGCACACCAATGTATACGGAGAAGAAGAATTGTACGACTCCCCTACTATCACGACCAGTGTTCCACAGGGTTTTGGGGACAAGGATGGGGGGACGACAGGGGACACGTTTCTGGGATGCGGGGATGGGGGGTCTAAGTTTGGGGGTGGCTGGGGGGCGGCAGGGTGCTGAAATACATATAGTACTCGAAAAAATAGTTATAAAAAGATGTATAAGAATTATACATCTTGGAGACAATTAGGAGTCCCCTAGACATCTTAATGACACCCCAGCATCCTCGAAGTCCTAGCAGCATCTTGGAGATAACAACATTGGTGGTGGGATGGTGGCGCTGGTGGTGGGACGTCCCCTCCAAGTCCCCAAGTCTCTGAGACGTCCCCATCTAGGAAACGTGAGGATTTTTGGGGGGGACACGTCCCCGTGGAACACTGATCACGACCCACTCCACCAATACCAACATCTCCTGGATTGCCTCAAACAGAGCCATCAATGTTAATTTTGAGAGACCCATCAAGGAGAGGGCACCACCGCCCCACTCTATTCACTTTCTTAGAAGGAATTGAACTACTCCTCTTTATCCCTTGGTGGCCAGGTGGAGAAAAAAGCTCAAGACTAGAAGCAAGCTGCCTGTTTGAGGGTGACATAGGCTCACCAAAATCAAATTTAGATGAGATTGTTTCTTTCAAAATACTTTGCACCTTGTGCCAAACTTGCAAAACCATCTAACGACACTCACGGAAAATACGTCGATTCCTCTCCAACCAAATCTGCCAAATAATAATGGAAGGTCCCAACTCCCAAGCAACCACTAAGCAAGATGCTGATACTAGTGGATGCCCCAAATTCTCCCAAAAATCTTCTAAGGATAAGGCAAACCTAAAAGGTCTTCTCCAAATCTTCCACCACAACGTCCAAATTTCCAAAGCATAAGAGCATTGGAAAAATAGATAAGAAGTACTTTCTTCACTACATCCACATAAAAAACAAAAAGAAGGCCCACAAAAAGCTCGTTTCCTAATATTCTCCCAAGTGAGGCATTTGTTATGGCTCAGGAGCCATAAGAACATATTACATTTGGGCCACCCAACCTTGTTCCATATGCGTTTCCACCAAGGATAAACTCTCACCTCAGTCTGTTGTGATACCAGAGTAGCATATCCTTGAGCAACAGAGTAGCTACCCTTCTGACCATGGCCCCAAGCTAGCAAATCCCTGTCATCTGAAGAACAACAAGGCCTCTCAACCAAGATAGATTCCAAAAACCTTCTCTCCACATGGGAGCCACCCTTCGACCAACTTGTAGGATCACGCCACTGATAAATTTTAGTATCTCCCAAAATTGTATACGATTTGAAACTACTCACCCTGGACCAACCAGCAGCCACAAAAGCCTCACTTAAAGCACGAAGATGAGGGAAATAAGTAAGAATTGGAGGATGCCCATCCCAAGAATTAGTCCAAAAAAGAGCTTGCTCCCCCCTCTGAATGATCCAGAAAAGACCCTCCTTAATGAGAGTTGAACCTCGCTTAATAGTGCTCCAAATCAAAGAACCTCTACTAGATAAAACAATATGAGGGATATCCTCATTGGCCACTCCTAAGTATTTGTAATTAAGAATCTTTGCCCAAGGTTGCTCAAGAAACTTACACCATCTCCAATAAAGTTTTGCTGCCAAAGCAAGACTACTATGCTCCGCTTGCCTAAGCCCAAGCCCACCAATCTCCTTTGGTTTACAAACCTGGTCCCAACTCACCAGACTCCATTTTCGGATGTCAAGGTTCCCTGCCCAAAGAAATTTCTTAGTAAGAGAGTCGAACTCCTTGAGAACACTCTTCGGAGCAGACAACACCGTGAACCTGTACAGAGGAAGAGCTTGGAGGACAGATGACACTAGAGTCACATTGCCAGTTAAAGATAACCATCTAAAGGTCCAGTGATTGACCTTAGAGTGAAATTTATCCAAAATCTTCTGCTAGTCATTCCTTTTCAAAGTACTGACATAGAGAGGGATCCCCAAATAATCCAAGGGTAGATTACCAAGCTGTAAGTGGAGAATGTTGGCAATCCTACATTGAATCAAAATAGGAGTGTTGAAAAAAATAATCTGAGACTTACCCTCATTAATTTGTTGACCAGAAGCAGCTAGATACACATCCAAAGCCTTCCTGAAGTTGACTGCCTCCTCTATCCTGTCAACACCCATCAGAGCAGTGTCATCAACAAACTAGAGATGAGTTTGCACTTCTAACCCCTGAGCCCAACTCCAGCCACGAATGGATCCTCTATCCCTATACTGCTTCAAGAACCTCCCAAAACCTTCAACCATCAGAATAAACAAATAAGGGGAAAGTGGGTCCCCTTGTTTGAGCCCTTGAACAACAGAAAAGATAGGTGTGGGTGAACCATTGACAAGAACAAAAAAGGAAGACGTGGTCACATAACTCATAACCCATGAAACCCACTCTGTGTGGAACTTGAAGGCCAAAAGCAGAAGTTGAAGGAAAGACCACCTAACTCTGTCATAGGCCTTAGACATATCCAATTTGATGATTGGAAGAAGACATGGAGTGAATAGCTTCAGACGCCACCATACACCATCCACAATTTGCCTGCCCTTCACAAAGCCTCCTTGCTCCTTGGAGATCAAGGGATCCAAGTATTTCTTCAGTCTTTCGACAATCAACTTAATGATAATCTTGTAGGTCACATTGCACAAAGCAATGGGCCGAAAGGAGTCCAAGGAATTGGCCCCCTCCTTAGGAATTAAAGCGAGGAATGTAGAATTTATTGCCTTGAGGATTTGCTTGTTAGTAGAAGACTCCCGAATCACCTCCAACAGATCCACTTTGATGATATCCCAAAACTCCTGGAAGAGTTCAATGGGAAAACCATCAGGCCCAGGGGCCTTACTTTCTTTGTTTGAAAGACAATATCCACAAGTTCCCTCAAAGAGATGGGTGCTAGAAGAGAATTATTCATCTCCACGGAAACCAGAGAGGGGATGCATGCCAGAACCAAATTCTCCTCTTCCAAAGCCAAAGGAGCATCTTTTGAGAAAAGAGAAGAGAAGTAAACCACCTCCTCAGAAATATCCTGAAGCGAATTCAACTGTTCCCCCTAAGCCGACCTGAGAGAAGAAATAATATTACCACCTCTATTAGCCTTTATTGAATTGTGAAAAAAAGTAGTATTCCTATCAGCTTCTTGGAGCCAATCAACTCGAGATTTTTGTTTCCAAAAAATCTCTTCCCGTAGCTCCCATTCAGCAAGCTCTCTAGAACATTTGGCTTCTTCTTGAAGCAAGTCCACAATCATCCCCTCTTCTTGATTTTGAATGTGATGCTATCAAGCTGATCCTGAACTTGTTTCCGCTTTTGAAAGAGGTTGCCAAAAATTGTCATGTTCCATTTCTTTAATTTGAATTTGACAAATTGAAGCCTCTTGAAGAAGAACATAGCAACGCCAAAGGTAGGCCTCCCTTCAACCCACCACTGCTCCACAAGACGATATAAACTGTTATCTCTAAGCCACATAAGCTGAAATTTGAAGGGGGCTACTTAACCATAGACAACCGAGATGAGGAAAACTTAATCAGCCAATGATTTGACCACTTTCATCCTAGGATCTTAGAGGAAGAAGACTAGCTATTTCCAATCCATTCAATAAAGACAAGAAATCTATCCAGCTGCTCGGAAATAGAACCCTCCCCACATCTTCGATTGTGCCAGGTAAAAGTCCCATTACTGGGCAGAACATCCACTAAATTAAAGAACTTAATATTGTCTTGAAGCAAGGAAGAAGAAGGCCCCAAACAACTTACTCCCCCCAATTTTTCCTCCAAGGTGCAAATAGAATTAAAGTCTCCTACTAAAACCCAAGGGCAAGAAGGTGCAAGAGAGCGAATAAATCTAATGTGGGACCATAGTAGAAACTTACCAGGAAAATCATTAGGTGCATACACATTGGTGAAAAGAACCATTGCTCCAGAATCAAAGCAAGAAGCTAACAGAGACAGGGAGTTCTTTCCAGCCATCCTCCAAAGAGGCGAAATCTTGTAGGGGTCCCAAACACACGCCATACCACCTGCAAAGCCATGAGATCCAACACATTGACATTGACCCTCTTCCAAATTTTGGAAGCAGTCTTCATCATATCATCAACAAAGAGCTTTGTCTCTTGAATGAAAAGAATATTAGGTTTGATTACAGACTAAATCCAAAGTAGCCTTTTGTCTAGGGATGCTACCCAAACTTCTCACATTCCAGGATATCACAATCATTTATGAGAGAAAGCAAAATGGGAATCCAATGTCTTGACAACACTAGATTCAACTAAAGATTCTCCCATAATCTTCATCTTCTCCAAGTCCTTTTTCCTCCCAACTTTAGCCATCTTTTCACCAGTCACTTTCTTTAAGCTCTTTTGGTGGATGCCTAAGAGAGGCACATTCTTCCTCTTCTCATCCTCTTTGGCCCTAGATTCCATTTCTTGCTCATTGAGCCCTTCAGTGCCTATAAGCTCATGAGGGGATTCCACCAAGTGGTTAGGAGTTGAATCCTTCACTTGAATCCTGACAGTCTCCAACCTAGAAACTTCTTGCTCAAATGGGGGCGCTGAGTTAACAAGTGCTTCCTTTGGAGCTTCATGCATGTCGGTTGTTGGAGTAGTGACCAGAAGAGAATGCCCAACATCATATGAGACTTGAACATATCGAGTCCCAAAATTAAGGTCTTGCTTCATCGAATCCAACTCTTCAAAGTTTTCAAGAACATCAAATCGGTTACTAGAAGCCTCTCCGAGTGTAGATTTGTTCTAACGGTTTGATGATTTTGCTTTTGATTGGGTTTTCACAGGTACAAACCCGTTTGAATCATGTTCCACATTCTGAATCGAACCCAACTCTTCAAAGTTTTCAAGAACATCAAATTGGTTACCAGAAGCCTCTCCAAGTGTAGATTTGTTCTAACGGTTTGATGATTTTGCTTTTGATCGGGTTTTCACAGGTACAAACCCATTTGAATCAGGTTCCACATTCTGAATTGAAGCTTTTCCCTTTGCTTTGGAAGGATTTGCTTGCACACCAGGACGAGGTTGTTGGGATTTGGCACGCAACTTAGGACAATTCCTTTGCAAATGTCCATATTCATGACAAGTACGACAGCGAAAAGGAAGGGCCTCATAATCCACCTGTTGAATCCAGCACATACCTCCTAGCCTAACTTCAAGAGACTCTGGTAAAGGATTATTTAAATTGATTTCCACGCACAAACGAGCAAAAGAAGTTACCCTTCGTTCAAGAGTTTGACGGGAAGGACCCAAAGGCTTCCCTAAAACAGCTGCAATAGAGTGCAATATGTCTTTTCGCCAAAACTCCATCGGAAGACGAGGGAGGTGAATCCAGATCAGAATCCTTGACAACATCTCTTCAGAAGGATCGAAACCCAAGTGCCAGGGTTTGATAAAAAGACCCACTTGGCTGTGAAAATATGGACCTCCTTCGAAAATTGCATTGTGATCAGCAATCCTTGAGAAAACCACGAAGAAAAACCCATTAGCTCCCAAAATAACTTCCAAATCCCATTCAAGGGTCTAGCGGACCCAATTTTCGAGAAAAGGCAAAGAGATTCTGACCCCATGAACTTGCAAAATGAGTGCATGCTTCGATAGATACAAAACATCTTCAGCAACTAGATCTGGATTGATCACCACGATCGAGCGATCCTTACATCTCTCCAAACACAAATTGGGTTTTGGACGAATTGACTGAGCTTGGTTAATCTTCGATTCCTTTGTCGCATGCAAGAGGAAATCAATAGCATCTACATGGTCAGAAGATGAGGCATCCCCACAATTGATAGCAGCTTTAAAGGAGGACGGAAGGGGGTTCCCCGGACCCCTTGTAGGCGCCATGCAACCTGTAGAACGCACCACCCACTGAGCACACTCAAACAACATCGAAACTAAGCTAAAACCCAGTAGAAGAAAACTGTAAGAATCCAAAGCATATGAGAGAACCCACTGCCTCCCTCATCTAACTATCAACAAAGAGGAGGACGCGAACTCCTCTCACTAGGCAAATGAGGGTCAGCTCAAAACCCCTGCAGCAGCCAAACCGTCCGCCATCCTTTCTTTTGATTGCGTATTCTTTGTGGTTTTCTATTATTTCTCTCGTGCGTTACTCAAAACCGTGGTCTTTAAATTTGTGCTGGTTTTCCTCATGATTTGATATTTCATGGTAGTTTGAAGAAAAAATCTTTTTGGAGCCAATTTTGATAGAAATTCTGGAAAAAATAAAATTTTTGTATAGAGTTTTTTGAAAATTTTCTTAAAAAATTTACATAGAGTTTTGAAAATCATACAGATTCTGAGCCTCTTTTTCAAACGATTTTTTGAAAAATTGTAGTTGTTCCAGCTAATTGTCCAGTGTTTTGCCAACCGATCACAGAGTTACCTCACTTTTCGTGCTTTGGAAAACGGGAGGGATGGTGTCTTTGTCCAATATTATGTTGGAAAGTTCGTAGACGTTCAATGGAAATAATTACAACACGCAGCTAAAGGATACCATCTAGGTACCGCGGTTCGGATGAGCTTTGTTCTGGTAATAGTAGTTCGGGCCCTAATGCGTTGCCGGAAGCGATTTTCGAGACAAATGTGATGGGAAAGCACAGGAGGCAGTCATGCTTCTCAAATTATATATCGCCGATGAGATGTTACCAGAAATACCATCTGGTAAATCTGTTGCGGAGATCTGGAAGCATTTGAAAGATTTTCATGAGACCTCAGACAAGGGAAGGGCTTTCTTTCTGAAGAATATACTCTTTTCTATTATGATGGATGACCAAGTGTCTTTGCAGGAGAACTTGATGAAAGTAAAAAATATTTGCGATCAATTGGAGGCCATTGGTCGTAAGATAGAAGAGGAGATATGGTGGTGATCACTTTGAAAAGTTTGCCACGTTCCTACGAGCACTTCATCGAAACGCTCAACATTACATCCACCAATGTTGACTTGAAGTTTGATGAGATGTGCAACAAGCTTTTGCAGTAGGATCGGTGGAAGAAGCAGTTTGCGAGCAGCAGTGAGTCTCTTAGTGTTGAACAATCATTTACTGCCAACGATGTTGGCAAAGGGAAGTCCACTCAACAGAAAGGATGAGGCGATTCAGAGGAGGGCTCCAAGAAGTCTTTTACTTGCCATTACTGTGGGAAGATTGGTCATACACAAAGGTATTGTAGAAAGCGGTTGGCTGATGAGAAGTCCAACCAGGAAGCATCTCAGCGAAGTGCTCACATAGCGGAGCAGACTGAGCAAGAGGAGTCTGCACACTATGCATTTTGCTGACCAATACAATATGGGTAGACTTAGTTTTTTTGTTTGTACAATAACCATTAAGGGAGGGTATTAAATATTAAATGTAATATTAATGGTCATCTTAGTATTATTTAAGTCTTAGTTTGTTTCAGTTAACGGTTTGTCTATCTTTCAGTCACGTTGAGTTAACTCTTTCAGTTAACTAAATCTTCTCCCTAATTTGTAGGGGTTGTAAAGTCTATAAGAGCAAGGCTCTTCTTTAATAAAATTAATCTGATTATTTATCAAATCATCAATGGGGTCTCTCACCTCAACCTGGGGTGCCATCCTTTGAATGCATGTCGTGAGCCCCTCCATAACCTCTCCATTAGGATTGGAGAAGGTGTATATGAAGAAAAAACTAGGGTTGAGGAAGTACCCTGTTTCATGGATGGGTTGGTGGACTTGATTGTTCCACCTCCTATCAATAATTTCCCATATGGAATCAAATTTGAGGCTGCTGCCCATGTAATAATTTTTTATAGCCTATTTGGCCTTATCCATGGCCTCATAAATATAACACCCCATTGGGTTTTGATCCCCATCTACCAAACGGAGAACTCTAACCAAGGGCTCCAACGCCTACATTACAAATACAAAAGATTAATGTTACAAATTTATAATGAAAGACATAAATTAAAAAATAAAATATTCAACTTGAATTTAAATTCAAAGTTTTGAAGTTACCTACACGATCTTTGTAGCTCTTTGTGCAAATAGGTGTCTAAGACTATGCTTGCAACCCTCTCTCCTTCAAACTTCTTTGCATAAGATGAGTCTAGCCATGCTTGACTCACAAACATTTGTTTTAAAGTAGTCAATAAACCCATAATGCTTTGCAACGCTAGGAAAACCGTTGCAAACCTTGTGACACCCGATCTCACGTACTGTTTCCCTTGTGTGTGATCTCCCAACAAACTAAGAACCCAAGGGTGGTTGTAGATAAATTTTGTGATGCTCCTTGCATCATCTACAACTGGTGTCACCCAATCAAGTTTGCCTATGTTTCATGTCCTCCAAAAGAAGGTTAAGGCAATGTGCTGCACAAGGTGACCAAAAAGGTGTGGGATGTCTATCCTTGAGCAATCTCCTAGTCGCCACATATACTGTTGAAATGTCCATGATGATTTGCGCCACATTATCTATCCCCACCTCCATGACAACTTCCTCCAACAATAGAGACAATGTTTTTGCATTTTTGATTTTGTTGGAGGCATCCACCGATTTCAAAAAAAAAATAAAAATCATCTTTTGAAGCAATAAAAAAATTAAGGATAATGCAGTTTTTCCCATCCATCCACCCATTTGAAAGAATGGTGCAGCCATATTTCTTCCATTCTTTCTTTTGCTCTTGCACTACTTGCATTGCCCTTTTAGTTGCATTTGTGAGCAACCTACAAGTACAAAGTAAATAAGTACAAATTTTTTATTTTTAAAGAAAAAATAGCTTAAATTCAACATAAATTAATTTGGATTAAAGAACATAATTTTAGCCCAAAATTTTTACATAATTTTTTTTTTTTTTGATATATAAATTATTCACAAAAAGGGGGCTTAACCCCAAATACATTGTTTAACTAGTCATTAAAGCATGACAAAATTACAAAAAATACATCCAAAATGTGATGATTCCCAAGCATGCTGGTCACCCTCGCCTAGATTTCTGTTTCCATCGCCACCATGTTCGCACCGCCTCCTTCCTCCCTCGCATGGCCTTGGACTTCATTAGCATCTGGTAAAGCCAGTACCACAAGCTCATCCACCAGGTTGCACACCCTCGTTAACTCTTTTAGAAGGGTGATGTTGCCTGAAACCTCCGCCAAACGAGCATCCATATCTTCACCAACGTTCCAAATAACAAAAGGGATCCATGACCCATTAATTGATAAGGTTAATTGAGGCCATACGTTGCCGATCGATCTTAGGCCTAGCCCCTCACAACCATGTTCAGTAGAACATGGCTTCATGCCACCACGCCTTAACTAAACGTTGCATCAAGAAACACACCATGTCTATCTCCTCCCGTGCATGAAGAGGCCGTGCCATGAATATGGAGGAGATATCTGAGTTAACTCTGAAATGTTAGGTAGAAAAGAGAAATCTGGCACCTAGTATTCATTTTACTGCCTCTAAGGTTTCCTCATCCTTAACATTGAAAATCCATTTGAGCCTTGTGTTTGAGACCACAATTTGGAACGCCATCTACCTCTCCTTGGCACCCAAATAGATGGTCGTCTCCATGATCAATTATGCTAATTGCACTCCTTTGTCGCTCATTTTAAAAACTATCCACTGCCACCTGCATCCTTCGGCAGTTAAGTCCCTTGACAATCCTTACCTCGGTCTCGACAGCCCATATCAATCCGGCCTAGATTGCGCGTGTGAGATGACCATTATTAAATGTTGGTGTCCCATTGGAATCACTAGTAATATTAATCACATCTTTTGATAGTTGGTCGGCTTCAACATTCCCTAACCTATAAATGTGTGAGATTTTAAATTTTTTAAAGATTGATAACTCCTCCACAATTCGTGATAGCCTTTTGTCCACTTATAACTTAGCATAAAATTTAAATTTACTAAACTCCCACTCAAGTCTTTGCGAGAAGGTGTCTTGTAGCCTTTTCTTGCAACTGTCAATGCAATAACTAAATTGTCCCAATAAGGACTACTCGCCACATTGAAAGGAATTTTATTGAAATACCAAAAATCAGCACATGCTATGTTGGCATCTTTATGCACCTTCCTATTCCACCTTGTAGCCTCCAATGATGGTTGTGCTTCTGGTGTGTTTTTGGGCACAAAAAAATTGTGTGGTGTGCATGAAGATGTAAGCGGTGGCACTCTACTTGAAGTAGAGGAAGTGGAGGGCTTGGAGGCCGATGTGCCTTGAATGCGTGGACCATGAAGAGAGCTTACAATGTCAAGACTTGTGTCCTCATCTGATTGAGATTCTACTTGTTGATGACTATGACCAACAACTATGCTTGCTGCTATGGTTGCCCTTGTCCTCTCCCTTTGCAATTTTTTCTCTTCGGTAGCTGCAAGTAGGGCATTCATCTCTCTTTTTATCTCTTTTGTGGTTGTAGGACAAGGCTTGGCATCACGATGAGTAATGCTTGGAAGATTGTATTTGAGGCGATCTATGCTTCCATGATGTAGCTTTTGACAGTGAATGCAAATAATCGATCTAGGCATTGGTCCCTGCATGACATACCTCCATTTAGGGTCTCTAGCTCCTACAGGACGAGTACCTGAAATCGGCGGTGGCACGGGCATCGACGGGGCGGAGCTTGAGGCTGAACTTGAACCAGAAGCTTCTCTATTCGCCATTATATCGTGTATTTAACCTACACATATATAAAGAAAGTAAAACATATTAATTTTTTAATACAAAAAAACCTAAATTATACATAAATCATTAAAAATCAGCTTAAATCTGGTTTAACTTTAAATCAATATAAATGAGTTAAACTCAGTAAGAATTTTATCTAATCTAAACATTTTAAACATTTTTTTCAAAAAAAAAAGATGAAAATAAATAAAATAATCTAGGTATGAAAAAATAATAAAAAAATCAGAAAAAATAACAAAAATTAGTGATGAATCTTGTTTTTTGGAATTTAAATGCAAAAATCATACTTTTTACCATGTGATAATTTTTTAATTTTTTTTCAATTTAGATGCAAGATTTTGCAGCCAAAATGAAGCAAATTGATTTAAACATAAAAAAACAAAAACCTACTTGTGTTTCAAATTTGCCTTCGAAATTCGCCAAAAAGATCACTTTCAATCTTCTTTCCTCAATGGCAAAATGCTGGAAATGGTGTGTTCGCTGTTGGGAAGGGTTTTTGTGCAGAGCAAAGCAAGTTTAGAGTTTATTTTTTTAGCTGCTGCGGCCTGATGTATGCTATCACAGCGAGTTTTTGCCACAGACTTGCCAAGTTTATGGTGGCAAGTTTTCGCCAGAAACTCAACAAGTTTCTGAGCGAGTTTACTTGGGGAGTACTCGCAGGTCAGGAAACTCGGCGAGTCTGCCAACTATGGTATTGCCATTCAACCCAAATAATTTCTTAAACTTTAAACCATTGGTTATAACTTTTATCCTTTTGATCTGAAACATTTGAGACACTTCAGAAAAATTAACAAACTCTGATTGCAGATGGAATGCGGAATTAGATGATGATGTTGGTCTTAGTGATGGCTCATATGATGCTGATTACTAGTTGTATTATTTTAATATTGAACAATGATTATTGATCATGACATTCAAGTTTGATAAATTGATATTGAATTAGTACACATTGTATTTGAAAATTTGAAATTGTAATGTTTATTGTGGTTTTATTTAGCACATGCATGATATTTATATGCTGAACTTAAATCTGTTTTTATGTTGCAAATACATATACATTTATGATTTTTATATGATTTTTTGTATGGATGTACCCAAAATGTACCGAGCTCCCCGTAAAAATCTGCCATACTAGTGTATCATACGCACATGATACACATATCATATTTGGATTTGGCAACTTAGTTGTAACATAGCAAGGATAAAAAGCAACAGTGGCAGAAACAAAAAGTGATTTGGTCATAAGTTTTTTATCAATATGGTATAACTTCGAAACTCTTTGCTGTCAAACCTCAAACTGCTCTTTGGTGGCTTAAGCATCAACATTTCAGTAAAGTTTGAGCTCCTCGTGTAAGCTAACCAAACGTCATCTGTATTTTGAATTGTTAGTAACATGGTAACATGGTTTTACTTTCCAGAATGTATACACATTTTTTTCCTCCTTGTTTGTAAACAATAGGTGTTATTCCTTGGAGGATGGAGAAGAAGTTTACTTTGTAGTCTTATCCATGATTAGTTGGGAGTTTCAGGTAGTTTTTCGTATTTTAGATTTGCTGGCCTGTTGTGCCCCAGCTATTTTGCACCTCATGATTATAGCTCTCTGTATATCTGACCTTTAATAAAACACATGTATTAAGAAAGTATGCCATATTTCCCCCTTGCATTTATGGTAGCTATTTTTGCTTTTATTGATTGAAAGGGCAATGCATTCAACATAATGCATTTATTTGCATATATTCACTGAGGGATGGCACTTAAATTTTCTTACAATGACATTGTTTGTATTCTAGATTCGTGAGTCAATTCGAGCTCTTTTTCCTGATCGTGAGTGCTTCACTCTTGTACGACCATTAAATAATGAGAAGGATCTCCAGCGACTTGATCAGATTCCTGTAAGACATATTTCCTGAGTCAAGATTTCATTGTTTTTTGATGATCTTGTTACAATTAAATTCCTTGATATTGTGAGAGTGATAATTTAGCAATAATTATTGCAAAGTAATATCTGTGATACAATTTTCATCTTCTAGCCAATCTTGGTAGTTAATTATGTCTTTTTTCCATAGCTGGACAAACTGCGCCCAGAATTCAGAGCTGGTCTTGATGCATTGACAAAGTTTGTATTTGAAAGAACAAGGCCAAAGCAGGTTGGGTCAACAATCATGACTGGTCCAATACTTGCAGGGCTCACACAATCGTTCTTGGATGCTATTAATGCAGGGGCTGTGCCAACAATTGCTTCATCATGGCAGGTAAATGCAATGGGTCATCTCTCATTTGTGAACTTTTCTGCTGATGTTCATTTCCTGATTTGCATGCGTAAAGTCACTTGTGAGACTACTAGTTCTTCATGACTTTTGAAATGCTAAATTTGGTTACAAGACCTTATAGCAGTGCATGGCATGTATTATACTATTATCATGATTATTTTAGGAACCAATTTAAGCAAGTATTTACTGTTTTATTTTGGAGGCATGGTTGTGGTGGGTTTATTTTTTTATTTCTGCCATGATGGTTTATGTTATCATAATTTCAAATTACACAATTACTTGAGCAAAATTAACTATGGCCAGAAAAATTGATAACTGTGATGTTAATCGTGGCTCTAGTATGCTTATTTTCAAAGATACGTATTGTATTTTATTCTCAAAGTTGAATTAGCTTATGGCTGTTGGCCATATAACGAGTGCCTCAAATTATCATCCTTGATACAACAGTCACAATCTAATCTGGATTTTTGAGTGGCTTGCATTGCTTAAATATCTGCAAGATTGAGAGTCTACCCAACCCAACGATGTGAAATATATTGTATTTTCCTAGATATTTAAAACTCACAGTTTGTGATCTTAATGATATCAAGTTTCCACAATCCATATTGCTGTTCAATACTATTTCTGGATTTGATTGTGTAGGACAGTAAGAGTGTTTTGCTGTTCAATATTGTGTAGGAGTTTCCGATGTGTTGTGTCATTGTTCTCTACAAAATACATGAATCACTACTCGTATCTTACAATTCTAATACTTTTTGTTATTGATTTAGAGTGTAGAGGAAGGTGAATGTAGGCGAGCTTATGAGTCTGCTATTGAAGCCTATGTGGGAGCATTTGATCAATCAAAACAACCAGAAGAGGTAATTTATTCTCTACAAAAGTTTGTAAATTTAAACATTTTGTTGTGCTCAGGGATATTTCTGTGTATCAGGATCATAACCTTGGATTGTGTTTATATCATTGAAATTGACTCTTTCCAGGCAGCTCTGCAAGAATCATATGAGCGTGCATTACAAAAGGCTTTGGCTGTCTTTAACGGAAGTGCAGTAGGGGCAGGTGCTGCAAGACAGAAATATGAGAAGATGGTCCAGACTACCGTGAAGAAGCAATTTGAGGTAAAAACCAAAAAGAGTTGTAAATGTTTTAGTTTCTAAATATGCTCAGCTTACAATATTGAAGGTCAGACTTGAAGGAACTTCTATTTGTATAATTTACATTGTTTGTTTTATGGCCTTAATGCAAAAGTTAAATTCTAGTTTGATTCCTATGATTCTTGAAGGATGTAACATCTCATTAAATAATTTAAGTAGACTTGATATCCAATCTCTCATTTTACAAACGTCATAAATTGGTCTCTGATGTTTTTGTCTGTTCATGGGACTTAGATTAATGATTGAGAAATATTATAATTCTAGCCTTCTGGGTAGGTATATCACATACTACTAGTTTTTCTCAAGCAATAGTGATAGCAATGGTGAGCAGGCAAGAACAATTTCACAACGATAAAAGGTGTATTCTTAAAGAGAAGTGGGTATATGAAATGGGGTTATGCAAGTTTGCCAATGTACGCGGGTGTGTGTTTAGCTCCTTAATGTTCAACCATAATGGGTGTTTGGCAGGTTATAAGTGGCATGGCCAAATTTATTGTCTACCCCATGCATCTCTTTTCACATTAATTTGGTTGCTTTGAATCTGGCAGATACAGATTGATAGGATTACTTGAGTTATTATTGAAATAAGGAATATTTTTGCAGGATTTTAAGCGGAATGCATTCAGAGATTCTGAACTGAAATGCACAAGTATTATTCAAATGATGGACAAAAAATTACGTGCTGCTTGCTATGGCCCGGATGCAAAGCTTGAACAAGTTCTAAAGGTAGTCATGTTTTTTGTTGACTATTGTTTGCATTAATGTTGTTTGTTCAAGTTCAAGTAAATTTTACCTAGTGAGCATGTTTTCAGACAGCTTTACAATTTATTCAGTAATTGCACCCACCTTGACTTTTAATTAATGGCTTCATGGCATATTAATATGTGATTATGGAAGTACCAACTATGATACCTGCTTGCTTAACTTCAGAGAATATTAACATGCTCTGTTTTCAGGTTCTAAATGACCTTGTGTCAGAGTATGAATCATCAGCTTTTGGCCCACAAAAGTGGTGGAAACTTGCTAACTTCTTAGAGCAAAGGTGAAAACCTAGTTCCTCAGTAAATGCTGTCTTTGTACTAATTATGTTTCTGTTCGGTAGTCTTGAAAACTTTCATGCTATTTATATTTTAATATTCTGATGAAATTCTAGTGTCTTCATGATTTTTCAGTTTAGAAGGGCCTCTATTTGACCTCACTAAGAGACTCAGCGATCAGAGTTCAACTGAAAGGGCTGGTCTCCAGTTGAAGTGCCGTTCACTTGAAGATAAGTTAGCATTGATTGGAAAACAGCTGGAGGTTAGCCAGAAGCATGGAAATGAATACTTAAAAAGATACGAGGAATCAATTGAAGAGAAAAAAAAGATTTCGGAAGCTCATTCAAATAGAATAGCTAATGTTCAGAACAGGTGTAGCTCATTAGAAGAGAGATGCAGTAATGTATCCAAAGATCTGGAATCTGCTAGGAAAGAAGGTTCTGAGTGGAAGAAAAAGTATGAACAAATTATGTCAAAGCAAAAAATTGATGAAGAGCAGATTGTTGCTGAAATTGCCTCTTTAAAAACTAGGTATAGTTCTGCAGAAGCAAGGCTAAGTGCTGCTCGTGAACAAGTTGAATCAGCCAGGGAGGAGGCATCTGAGTGGAAACGGAAACATGAACTTGCTGTTAAGGAAGCTCAAACAAATTTAGAGAAAGCTACGGTACTCCAACAACGTGCTAGCAAGCAAGCACAGCAGAGAGAGGATTCTCTGAGGACAGAATTTGCTGCCACTATAGCACAGAAGGTAAGGCGTATCAGTACTGTTGGAAAAGTTATTATTGTTGCAGTATACGGGAGAGACAAATTCATTATATAATATGATTTCTTTAGTCATCTTTAATGTATATGGAAAGCTCATTTGGCAAAATTTAAATTTTTGAACCATATATGGTAACTTCTCCTTTATCTATGTTTTTTAGGAGAACGAAGTAAAAGACTCTTTGGCAAGGCTTGAGAATGCTGAACATCGCCTAGCTGGATATAACCTACAATTGAAGGTATAATAAATGTTATGGCTGTTCCAATTTTTCTGCTTCATTTGTGTTTTTAATAAATTATAAGCTGCTAATGTAAGCTGGCATTTCTGTAGGCTCAAGAGAGTAAATTGATGTCCCAAGAATCGGAACTTGGTATTTTGAAGGCAGAAATAAAGGATTTACAAGACAAACTAGAGGATGCAAAACAAACAGCATTGTCGTTTGAGAGGGAAGCCAAGATACTAGAACAAGAGAAATCACATTTACAGCAAAGGTTTGCGACTGAGTTCAAAAGGTTTGAGGAAGCAGACGAAAGGTGTAAGGCTGCAGAGAAGGAGGCTAAGAGAGCTGTGGAGGTGGCAGAAAAAGCTCGTGATGAGGCTGCCCTAGCACAGCAAGTAAAATCAGAAATTCAGAAGTTAGCCATGGAAAGATTGACTATAATTGAAAGATCGGAAAGGCACATAGAGACATTAGAGAGGGAAAAGGCTGATTTGGTAGAGGAAGTTGAAAGGATCAAAATAACCGAACAGGATGCATTATCCAAAGTTGCAACATTAGAGGCAAGAGTTGATGAACGTGAACGGGAGATGGAGGAGCTTCTTCAGTCAACAAATGAGCAAAGAGCAAGCACAGTCCAAGTCCTTGAAAGTCTTTTGGGTAGTGAAAGAGCAGCTAGAGCAGAGGCTAATGCTAGAGCTGAGGCACTTTCTCTACAGCTTCAAACCACTCAGGGAAAATTGGATGCTCTCCAACAAGAATTGACTTCAGTTCGTTTGAATGAAACAGCTCTAGATAATAAACTTAAGGCTACATCTGCTCGCAGTAAAAGAATGAGATCTGAAGACTATGCTGGAGTGGACTCGGTTCAAAACATGGACATTGAAGTGGGAACTGTTAGAGATAGAAAAAGGAGGAATGGAAGTAATGAAAATGGATACAGTCCCATGGCACCTGAGGGAGATTCAGTCATCAGGCCAGGGGATGATAACAATTCAAGTGACCAGAGAGAACCACAAGACTATCTCAGATTTACTGTTCAGAAGCTTAAGCAAGAGCTTACAAAGAGTGGATTTGGGGCAGAACTCTTACAACTAAGAACTCCAAACAAAAAGGAGATACTGGCATTGTATGAGAAACATGTTTTGAAAAGCTAGGGCTTTGAATTTGTTTTTTACAAATTTCTTCTACTTTACTCATGTACTATGTGAATTTTTTGTTCATGTCACTGTTGCAAGCCCACCAAAGATTATCGGCTACAGGCTGTTGGGATATACTTTCATGTAAATTCACTCTCCTATCTGACATTGTTGGTTATTTAGAGAGCCTTCTTTCTGTGTATTTGGTGAATTATAGGCAGGAACAAGTTGTAATGTTGCATCATAATTTGGGCAGACTGGATTGTTTTTGGAGTGAGTGGAAAAAAAAGTCATTTAAAGTTTCATATATGATTGTAACTAATGATCATAATTTTGCTACTAGTTCATTTTGGATTGAATATTGGCATTCGTTAATTTAGTTCAGGCGTCTGAAGTTCAGTAGTGATGAAAGAGTACTTCTATTAGTGATTGTATCTAGTTTTTTCATCAATATTACATTATCCAATACAGAATGAGAAGAAAATGGTAAAATTGCACGCAAACTCAAGGGCGCAGTGAAGTCAGACAAGAAAAAACAGATAAAAAGTCAAAAATACCACTGAAGAGAGAAAATGACAAAATACAGTGACCATAATGGTAAAAAAGTGGCAGAGGCGAGATTATACAAATAATAAGAAGGGTTAACCAACAAGCCAAAATTAGGAAAATAAAGATAGAGAGAAAAACGAGTTAAGATCTGTAATAATATTTATGTTCTAATAATAAATAATTATCTAATATTATAAAGTATTGAGCTATAGAAATATTAAAATTAATAATTTATATAATTATTTATATTAAAAATAAAAATATGGTTAAAGCATCTTGTTGGAGTCAAGAGGTCATAAGGTTTATTATTTCCATCTTCGTGGTATTGGTCACGATAAAAAAATTATTAGATACATTATAAAAGGCATTGTGGATTCTTGCAGTCTTAAAAAAATATTAAAAATGAAAATATTAATGAATTTTAGAACGTGAAAAATATTTAATTGAGAATTTATTAAAATATATGTAGTGATAATTACAAAAAGGCAATTGACATTGATATCAAATATATTTAATATAAAATTGAAAAAGAAAAAAGAAAAGTTTAGAGAAAATGCAACAATGCTATTAAAATGCAAATAGAACACAATGAAAAATATATTTTCTTAATCAGTCAATCATAAGAATAAGAATAAGAACAAGTTTAAAAATAAAATAATACAACTGAATTTAGAAACAATAGGTAACAACATTATGGCTTGTGGAAATATAATATCATTAAAAGATAAGAACAAATTTAAATGAAAATAATAATTAGAAGGCATACAAGGCCAAATACACTAAGTATATGGATGGTTTGGGAAAAAAAAGTTCGAAGAGGTGGACACGGAAAATCAAGGGCAAGGGAAGAAAGAAAATCATAATGTAGAAGGTTAAGGAAGAAACTAGAAGAGAAGTAGGAGGTTGACGAAGGGATGTAAGAGAATGGATGGAAGAGGGAGTCATTCAGAAGTAGAGAAGATGAATTTTATGAGATGATTAATCATAGGAAGTTAACAAAAACTTGAACACCACATGTTATC
>VDFB02338689.1:0-19981 GCA_007258455.2 Sequoia sempervirens | reverse complement strand
TGTGTTTAATACCATTTTGTTTTTCTCCAGACTTCTTCATGTGGTCGACACTTTATTTTTAGCCAAAAAATTGATAAAATGAAAAGGTTTGTAGAGGAGATTCTCAGCTTTTTGCCAATATAAATTATGTTTTATTTTGAATTTAATAGATTATTATTATTTATTTTCTACTATAATTATGACAAAAGTCCTGATTGATAGGCTGATTGTAAAACATTTATAACTTTCAAACGATATCATATTATTTTTGAATCCAAAACATATACTACATTCTATGCTTTGCATACTATAGGATTAAAAATAAAATTGAATTTCATGAAATTTTGACCAAGTTAAGGTGGTCGTATTAATGAAGTTTTTATATTTTAAAAAGTTGTAATAAAAATTCATAATTAATTATTTACATGGAAAAAAATTACAAAAAAATATGCTGGCCACATCTGGACATGAGTCCTCTACTTCTTACATATAAAAATCTCATAAAAAAAAATATTATCATTTTATTATGGTTAGGGTGGTCGTGACAAACACCTACTTCAATTTTTCCTGAAATTTAAGTAATACTACATTGAAATTTTAAATTTTCACCAAATAGATTTTGTTTAAAAAATAAACCTAGTAGTTTAGAAACTACATTCAATTTCCCACAGAATCTATTCTTACATGTTTTTGAAATAATATAGATAACTTATTCAAATTTTTACATCAAGTTGCCTAACTCTAATTGTTCTAAATTTTCATTGCTACTTAAGGGCTTGTTTGGCATACCACGATCCTGCACATACCCGAGCACTAAGTCACAGAGTCAGGTTTTTACTAGATTTTGAGGTTTAGGGTTACAGTCTGTAAATTGTGAGGTTTTGGACACATGTATGAATCTGAATGTATAGATTGAGATCTTTAAGTCTCTCCTTTGTATTGTGCGTATGGATTGTTAATGAAAGTTGATCAAGGATCACTTATTTAATCATTTTAATGTAATGTTTTACTATCTGTTTTGGTTGTTGCTCTTATTCAAGGAATAAGTTAAATGCTTTAATCATATCAGAGATTCATAAGTATGATAGGAGGATTTGATAAATATTCTTATAGATTTGATCACTAGTTGTGAGACTAATAAGGTTAATCTTGCAAAGACTTTAATGTACAGAGTAATGGTTCCTTCTATTTGCAGATTATTGTGACTCCTAGCCCAATGGATATGGCACTAATCTGATATATGCTATTTGTCTTTAGGGTTCTAGCCTTCTTGCTCAAGATCAATCATTTTATTTAATTAATCTTGTTTGATGTCTTCCTCTACCTCCTGGTTGCTGCAAGTATTGTGTTACTGGGAATCTAGCCATATTTGAGGTTCTCAATACTTGGCATCAGGAGTCATCTGCTATAAAAAGTAATATCTAGTCTTATTTGAGGCATTGTAAGGGTATACCCACCCTGGTTTTGCAGAGCCTAAAGTGCAGAAGATCTCAGTCTTTGACTAAATCTTGTCAGTTGGTCTAGGTCCTCTGAGCTACCCTTGACTAGAGATGGCTACTCCATAGGTAGAATAGGAGACCAACCTAGTTGCTCATTAAAAACAACCAACAAGATGGCGACTCTGCTGGGGATTGACTAGAATCTTGCCTTATCAAAGAGTCATATCAATTTCCATGTTGGTTAGGTTCAAAGTTT
This sequence comes from Sequoia sempervirens, assembly GCA_007258455.2. Classification (NCBI taxonomy): domain Eukaryota; kingdom Viridiplantae; phylum Streptophyta; class Pinopsida; order Cupressales; family Cupressaceae; genus Sequoia; species Sequoia sempervirens. Next base: position 18,307 of record VDFB02338689.1, on the reverse strand, counting down.
GAAGAATCTCAGGCTTGGAGAAAAGCTTTGTTGCAGTGAACCTGAAAGCTACAAGATCTATGGTGCTCTATTAGATGGAACTCAGAGAAAGATTTACATGTAAGTGAGCTTCATATCATTTGAAGTTTTATCCTCTACAAAGAGGTGGCAACTCTGTCAAGGTAAACCCATTGAAGATTCAAAGAATAGTTCCATGACTGTAATGTTTCCAGGTATTCTTCATGCTTTTTGAAAAAAAAAAAAAAACTTTATTCCCCTTTATTTGGTGAGATCAAGCACTAGCATCAAGGGAGGTTTGATTATTGCAACTGGATAGTTGTAGAGGGATAGGTTTCATTTGCAAAATGCATTGTTGTCCTGTTTCTCCCTCTACAAGCTTTGATACCATGCTTAAGGCACAGTCTTGTCCTCATAAGAGAGAGTATGATAAGGAAAGATACAACCCTTTGGATTTTGATAAAATCCAGGGTTACCCACATGTTGCCCCTAGGGGAATCAATAAATATTTACCCAAGTTTAAAGGTGGTGTTGAGGAATTAGCATCCAGACATATTCAACTTTTTATTGATTTCATTGGACACTGTCAGGTTGAAAAAGAGGATGTGGTCATGAAGCTATTTGTCAGATCTTTAGAAGGTGTGGCTGATGATTGGTTCACTTGATTACTAGTGCACTCCATTGTTTCATGGTATCAGCTCAGAAATTTGTTCCTTGATACCTTTGGTGATGTATCTAGTCCTAGTAGAGGTCAAGAGGAGGAAGAAGTGGTTGAGAGGGTAGGACAGAGCACTGACCTACTAAGTTGTAAACAAATATCAGATTTTCTAACCACAGAATATCAAAGAAGTGCACACAACAACTCTAGGTTGTTGTGGGCAACTCATATCGGTCTTGACTATGAGGACCTGTAGGATGCAAGGTATGATGCAAGTGATTCTAATGCCCCTTCTAATGGTGATCTTGCAGATCATGATGACACTGATTTCAGTTTGAAATCAGATTGTGCTTCTGAACTAGAGTTGCTCAATGGTGAGCAAGATTGGGATGATGATGGCAGTTGGACAGCCCATGAAGATGAGTTAGAATCCTTTGGTGACTCTAATTGCCAGCATGATGAAGAACATAGCCAAGTGAAAAGAGGAAGTGGGAGTAGTAGTTTAATCCATCATTGCATTAATGATGTGCCTCCTCCTACTAAAAATAATACAGAGCAGTTGCAAGATGTGTTGAATGGTGAGTGTATCCCTTTGTATACACTTGATGAAGTTTTCATAGAATGTGACAATATGTAGAGCACTGGAGCTAGTTATTTTCAGCTTTAGGGTAATGTAAATAGTGAATATGATAGCTTGTTGTCACATAACAGTCAGCATTTTGGAAGTATGCCTGACTTTCAAATGCATAAGGATCATGTACATGTTTATAATGATGAATATGACAGCCTGTTGAGAGGTACTAACATATTTTGTTAGGTAGCTAATTGTGATCAGATTGTGTTTTTATGCAGTCTTGATTAGTATTCACATGTATTGCCACAAGATACAGAATCAAAGAATCAAGAGTGTGGCAATAATAAAGTTGATTGGATCTGGTTGCTAGTTGAAGATAAAACTAAACAAAGAGCAAGTTTTCACTTGCACAGAGGCAACCTGACACTTATGTTTGCAGAGGTACATTCATTCATACTGTTGGAGATTGGCAGAGGCAAGCACAAGTTAGGGAATGTCAGCTCATTTAGCAGAATTGTGTTTGACAGAGGTAAAAGCTGGCTATCATTTTTCATTTGGTGGCCTAGTGTCATCAGATGAAACAAAGGAATCAACAATGTGACTCTTGAATTTCCTGTTCATGGACAATTCTCGAAATGGTGCTTCATCTGAAGCATTTCTTTTTCCATGAACGTTAGGTTAGGTTTTTGCTTTTTTGGTCGGTTTTGTTTTGCTGTGTCTGCTAACCTCGTTCAGCTAGCTCCTCGTTGTTTTTGGTTTTTTTTGTTCTGGTCTGCTCTCCCAGTGATCTGAATTCTTGCTATGCACACCAGGGGCATACATCCCCCAACTGGAGCCTATGTTAGTGCCATTTCTAGTTTTCTCATTGTCTAGTTGTGTACTATGGTTTTTCATGACTAAACTTTAGCTATGGGGTGTCTTTCATTTTAGCACGTGGGTTAAATGGGATCCCACAAGGGTTGAGCCCAACGTGCTAGTTTTGATCTACAAGGGGTAGCCTATGCTAGGGTTTCCTGGTTTTTCTCTTTTCCTTTTTTTTGGGTTTTTATTCTGGTTCCCGTTTCTCTTTTGCTTGCTTTGGTTTTTCTTTCAGAATCAGGGGCGGAACGGATGCTTGAAGGGAACTAGAACTTCTCCAATTCTGAGGTTCTAGTTCCTATTCACGCATCCATCCCAGTCCTGATTCCGTGTGTTTGTTGTTCCTTTTTCTTTCTACCTTGTGGCGGTTGCTGGTTCTTTTCCTCTGTCTCTTCACTTGTCTTTTGTTTTGTTTTCTTTGGTCGGGGTAGGATCGGGATAGGAATCATTTTTGGAACCTTCTTCATGTTTCCTATCTCAGTTTTTGTCTCGATCTGGCCCCGTGGCTTATTTTTCTTGTGTCGGTTCTGGCTCCACCTCCGTGGTGTTTTCTTTGGCGGGAGCAGGATAGTTTTCGGCCCTAGTCCCTTTTGTTCCTTTTGTTCCCCGTCTCTTTCTTGGTCCCGGCTCCGACCCTATTTGGTTCCCATCCTGTTTTCCTTTTTGTTTCATTGACCTGTCCACCCAGTTTATTCTAACTTAAGTGGTTTCCCTAAGCCCCATTTTCCATTCGTTACCGGCCCATAGCTACCGGTTTTACCAGCCCCGCTTCTTCTTTGCTGTGACTTTTAGCTTTCGGTGTAACCTCTCGGTGACTCTTATCTGTCACCTCAAGGTTCTCTTTCTTTTTAGCCTGGGTTGATTGTGTCAAGGAGATGTCTCCCCAACTCCTTTGTGTCACACCGATGGGCTTTCCTTTCGGCGTGACAGTTCCCATTCAGGGTGAGGTCCTCTCGACTCCCCTTGGTTTCCCTAAGTTCCTTTTTGCTGCCCTCCATTGTGCCTTCGAAATGACTCTTTCAGTTTGGGGTGACATCTTGGTGAATCCGTGTTCTCTCCCTGAAGTCTCCCTCGGCCTATGTTCTTTGTGTTGGGGAGATGTCTCCCTCACCCCTACTTGTCTTCCCAACTATGGTGGCCCCCTTTTCTCTTTGGTGTGACTTCCCTTCGGCATGACTTGGAACTCTCGATATATCTCTTGGTGAATCTATTATGTCTTCCCAACGGTGTCTTGTGGTTTGCTTTCAGCGTGGGTGGCACCTTTAGTTGAGATGTCTCAGCGATGTCATCTTGCTATGCCGATCGGTGATGGAAGACTTGATGCTTCGGGGAGACTTGTGTTTCGGTGTATGTCATAGCAATGGGGTTGTGTCTTGCCCACGGTGATTGAATGTGTGGCTTTCAGTGAAGGTCTTATCTTCTCTCGGCGAACAAGTTTTAAGGGTCTTCTCGGTATAACAGTGAAGTGTCTACATGACTTCTCACCGATGATTGTGTGCTACAGTGACATACATTTGGCAGGTGATTTCATCAGTGAAAGAAGTTATAGGACACAATGACTTAAGTGGTGTATAAAGATCTCTTCAGTATGAGCTTGGGTCCTTGGGAAGAGGTCTCGGTGAGTGACCTTCGGTCTCGCCGATGGAACATAAAGTGGTCTTTTTCGGTGTGAGTTTTGAATCGTATTGGCGACACGGCATGAAGGAAATATCTTTCGGTAACACACTGCGACTTTGCTGTGATGTCTGGCTGAATTGGCCATCTTTCCCCGACTCTATGGTGTTTTTAGTGTCACATGTGGATTTCACTGTATGGTCTCGCCGACATTGTGATCTCCTACTGACTTTGACGGGTGTTTGGTGTAGCATGTTTCCTTCGGCCAGACGTTTCCCCGAGTTCCTTCTGTCTGGCCGATATGCTTGGCTCTTTGTTGTAGCTATTTCTCTTCACCTTGAAGTCTTCCTGACACTGCTATCTCTCGCCGATATGATCCTCTCCATGTAGTGTGTTAAAGCCCAAGCTACTAATGGAACATCAATGCACACATGCAGATGATGAACGGTGATGTTTTAATTTGAGCGATAAAGGTGACTGATGTTTGTCTGAAGACCAGTATGCAGTGTGATCTAGTGGAGGACTTGTCTCAGTGATCCAATGAAGATTTAAAGGCGACCACCCGATCTCTAATGATCAACGGTCGAGTTTCATACTAGACCACTGTTAGGGTTTCTGTGTTCGCATTCATGGTGACACAGCTCTGATACAAGGACGGCATGGCTTGAGTATGGACACATGGATTTGGCGGCAGATTTGACATCAATTGCCCAGCTTCTTTCGTGCGGGAGTGTCTTTCCTGCAACAACCCAACCAATGAAATTTATGAGGCCAGAGAAGTAGTTGAAGAACATGGCGATTAGGGTTTAACATGGTGCTGATGTGGCTCTGAGCTGGATGGCATTTCCAGAGCTGTTTAAAAGGAACTTCTAAATCATTTGTAAGGGTCTGGGGCCAGAAGTTAGAACAAAAATCTGAAGAGAAGAGCACTAAGTCATAGAGTTAGGTTTTTACCAGATTTTGAGGTTTAGGGTTACAGTCTGTAAATTGTGAGGTCTGGGACACATGTATGAATCTGAATGTATAGATTGAGATCTTTAAGTCTCTCCTTTGTATTGTGTGTATGGATTGTTAATGAAATTTGATCAAGGATCACTTATTTAATCATTTTAATGTAACGTTTTACTATATATTCTAGTTGTTGCTCTTATTCAAGGAATAAGTTAAATGCTTTAATCATATCAGAGATTCATATGTATGATAGCAGGATTTGATAAGTAGTCTTATAGATCTGATCACTAGTTGTGAGACTAATAAGGTTAATCTTGCAAAGACTTTAATGTCCAGAGTAATGGTTCCTTCTATTTGCAGATTATTTTGACTCCTAGCCCAATGGATATGGCACTAATCTGATATATGCTATTTGTCTTTAGGGTTCTAGTCTTCTTGCTCAAGATCAATCATTTTATTTAATCAATCTTGTTTGATGTCTTGCCCTACCTCCTGGTTGCTGCAAGTATTGTGTTACTGGGAATCTAGCCATATTTGAGGTTCTCAATACTTGGCATCATGAGTCATCTGCTATAAAAAGCAATGTCTAGTCTTATTTGAGGCATTGTGTGGGTATACCCACACTGGTTCTGTAGAGCCTAAAGTGCAGAAGATCTCAGTCTTTGACTGAATCTTGTCAGTTGGTCCAGGTCCTCCGAGCTGCCCTTGACTGGAGATGGCTACTCCATAGGTAGAATAGGAGACCAACCTGGTTGCTCATTATTAACAACCAACACTTGATACGACTTAATTGTTTAAACATTAAATTCAAAATTGGAAGTCATCACATGAACACAATAACACCAGATTTACATGGAAAACCTAATGAGGGAAAAAACACAATGAGGATTAATTCACACTATAGAGAATTTCAAAACCAATTACAAAAAGGATCACTACCTAAAATAAGGCTCACTACCTGAGATAAGGCTCATTGCATGAGATAAGGCTCATTGCCTGAGATAAGGCTCAATTCTTGAGATAAGGACTCACTATCAATAGGGCTACAACCTAGAGATACAAAAGATGGCTCACTGCCAAAAATATGAACTAATAGATTACACCTTCCTTGTGTTGAGTTCAATTCTAAATGAAGCTCTATATAAGAAGTACTACTTTCCAATAGGTGCTTAATAACTTTATTCTGATCTTCAACAGATAACACACTTAGACTCACATCATGCACATACACTTCACTTTTTTTCACCTGCCACGTTTACTCTGCTCTACTGCTCTCTTTAACTCTTCTTCATTTTTGCACACACTTTCTTTTCTAGAGGGTTTCATATATATATATATATATATATATATGTATATGTATATTTTATTCTTCAATTAGGTTGGCATCATATATGGTTAACACATTTCTTATGTCGGTAAAACATCCATAAAGCATAATTAGTCCACATAATATATATTTCATACATTGAGTTGGTCTAGATCTTCAAATATCTAAATCATAGCTTTTCTCACAGTAGAAACTAGACCAAAAAGACAACAAACTAGACCAATCAACATATTGGACCACATGTAACAATAATTTTGGATGAGGACTAGCTTCTGGTAACTATCTCATATATTTAGTACTGTGTTGACATCAATGACAACCTATTTGGTATTAAAGACAACCATTTGATGCAATCCAATTTACAACATATCTATTCTTTGGAACTTGAGGAAGGACCATGTTTGGTATGTGTAATGGGAAAATGGAAAGGTACAACTGGAGCAACAGGTACTAAAATTCCAAAGATGAAAAACAAAACAACATTTTCAGAAGATACAACTACATTCTCTAATTAGAAAGACACTCTTAATGCTAACCAAAAATCGGCTATAAAGCTACATAATAGTATTGAAGAAGGTGCATGTGTAGTATGTGCAATGGAAAAATCGAAACACACAAGTGGAGCAGTATCTACTACAATGCCTAAAATGAAAAAGGAATTTGTTATGAAAACACTTGAAAAGAAGCAAACAATGTGAAAGAGATAGATAATGGTTTGACTGAAGAGATTCTACCTATTATTCAAAACTTGGGGAAGAAGCATGTGTAGTATGTGCAATGGGAAAATGGAAATGCACAACTAGAGTAGAAGGAACTAAAATTCATGAAATGAAAATCAAAATAACATTTTTAGAAGATACAACTTCATTCTCTAATTAGAAAGAAACTCACAATACTGACCAAAAAGTGGTTGCAAAGCTACATAATAGTATTGAGGAAGGTGCATGTGTAGTATGTGCAATGGGAAAATGGAATGCACAACTGGAGCAACAAGTACTAAAGTTTTTTAAATTAAAAAATGAATCTCTATGAAAACACTTGAAAAGAAGCGACCAAAGTGAAAGAGATAGATAATGTTTTGTTGAAGAGATTCTACCTATTCTTTAGAACTTTAGGAAGGAGTGTGTACAGTATCTGTAATGGTAAAATGGTAATGCACAGTTAGAGTAGTAGGTACCAAAATTCTTGAAATGAAAAAGGAAACTACTATGAAAACACTTGAAAAGAAGTGACCAAAGTGAAAGAGAGATAATGTTTTGACTAAAGAGATTCTACCTATTCTTTAGAACTTGAAGAATAGTATGTGTAATGGGAAAATGGTAATGCACAACTAGAGCAACAAGTACTAGAATGCATGAAATGAAAAAGGAAACTATTGTACAAGCACTTGAAAATAAGTGAAGAAAAACAAAATCCATTGAGTGGAGACTTGAAAGTCCAATGTAAAAATTTTAGAGAAATTCAGCGAACAACTTTTTGAAAAGACATCTAAATTTTGTAATTAGAAAGACAAACTTAATGTTGAATTCATTACATTCTTGGACTATACAAAAAAAACACTTTACATGATGAAATAGTTGGCAAGGGATAGTGTGTTTTCCAACATGGAAAATAATGTGAGCATTTTGTTCATTCTAATCAGATGAAAATAGGAAAATACCATATTTACATCACTAAAGAGTTGTTCTAAAATTTGAAGGTGGACTTCATTACATTTTTTAGTGTATGAAACAAAAAATTTTCATGAGGGAATAACTGAGAGGAGATGGTGTGTTTTCCAACATTACAAATAATGTGAGCATTTTATTTTTTCCAATCAAATGAAGAAAGTGAAATGTCATTTTTTACTACACCAAAGAGTTCAAAAAATTGAAAGTGAAATTCATTACATTCTTGGTCGTAACAAAATGAAATTTTTCATAATGAACTAATTGACATGGGATAGTGTGTTTTCCAACACTTCAAATAATGTGAGAATTTATTTTCTTCCAATCAGATGAAAAAAGGGAAATACTGTATTTATGTCACCAAAGAGTTGTTCAAAAATTTAAAAGTGTACTTCATTACATTCTTGGTCGCAATGAAACAAAAAAATTTCATAATGAACTAATTGACATGGGACAGTGTATTTTCCAACACTACAAATAATGTGAGCATTTTTTTGTGCAATGGGAAAATAGCAACACACAAGTGGAGGAGCATGTACTAGAATTCCTAAAATGAAAAAAGGAGTCTACTATGAAAAAAATTGAAAAGAAGCAACCAAAGTGAAAAAGATAGATAATGTTTTGGTTGAACAAATTCTTCATGCTCTTCACAAGTAGAGGAAGGAGCACATGCAGTTTGTGCAATGGGAAAATGGTAATGCACAACTAGACTAGCAAGTACTAGAATGCATAAAATTGAAAAGGAATTTATTGTACAAGCACTTGAAAAGAAGAATTGAAGAAAAATAGAATCAGTTGGGTGGAGACATGAAAGTTCAATGTCAAAATTTTAGATAACTTATATGAATAAATTTCTAAAAAGACAACATGCTTACCTATAGATGGAGATTATTCACTGATGTATGCTTCAGCACTCCTGAGTAACTCTTCAAGAAGCACCAGAGTGAATGGATGTTGTTCGACATCATCCTATCATCGTAGCAAAAAATATATAGGGAAGCATGCTATTGCATAATTTCATACCAAAAAATGGACTTACCTACATATAGTTGTTAAATTGGAACCATACCTTCCATTGGATTTACACTCACGAAAGACACTTATCGACAATGACTCCTTTTGGTAGATTGGAATGCTAAAGAGAACAAAAAATTACCAAAAATAATCAAAAAATTTATGAGGTGGTAGAAGTTGGTTAATGGAAAAAGATACATGTAATACCATTCCTCTTACAATATAGAAATTGAAATGGGTTTTCTCATAGTCACCCATATTAGATGTTGTATCCTCTAGCCCTATCCATAGTAGGTGTGTCTGACATCTCACATTGCATATTGGAATTTATATTAAATCTATTTTCTACGGACAAGGGAAAGGAGTCACACAAGGGAGTTTGGTGATCTGAATATTGTGCAACACGCTCCCTACGATGGCTTACACATCGACGATGATCCTTGGTTGCACTAAACCAAGGACACATGTGAACAGTGCTAGTTTCAACTACATCAAGATCCTAAATGAATTCAAATGGAAATGCATTGGATTGTTGTAGATCCTATGGAAACCTATGGACGCACTGTGCATGTGACTATAGTTCTAGACACTGGGGCGGCGTACACATCACTTTCTTCAAGATTTCATTTGTGTCATTCCAAATACGTATTTTTTTCAAATGTTCATCATGTTCATGACTAAAAAAATGAGCTTGTGTAGGAGTGAGAAGATTAGGAATTTTTTCTTCAATGCCCTCTATGACAATGTCTCATTCAAATCTATCCCTCTATCAATGGCTTCACCTACCCCATCTAAATGAAAACACACAAGAAACTTGTATTAGGTGGTGGAAAATGCAAAACACCATTTTCTCCCATAAAGTAACTCACTTCAAAATTCACTTATCGTGGACCACCCCTTTAGTGGAAGATGATCTTTTAATCAATTCAAAAACCTTAAGAACATGTTTGCAAGTGTTCCCCTACAAAATCCAATGACACTCATAAAAAAAAAGGTTCTCGCCAAATTTTTGAATGAGGTAGTTGTTGCACCTACTTTGATTTTTCACTCAATACCATCCAGGGTGTGTTTCATCTGAAACATAATCATTGTCTTGAATTTCCCTCACCCACTCCAAACTAGATTTAATATTTTGAATCTTATAGTTCATCAAAAAAACATGATGCTACAACTTTTTCTTTTTCCTAAATAATAATTCCATTTTATACACAAGTGTGTAATAAAAATGGCCCATTCACCTTGTGCATTTTTTTTATGATCACATAAGAATCAGGTTTTTCAGCATACAATGGTATGACTCAATGGAAACATTTGTATCCCAGTTGGCATGCAGGAATAGTCTATAATTTTTCACCCACATGGTTGAAAAAAAAGCAATATTCAAGTAAACAACAACGTATTAGAGGTAATTTCAAAGAATGTGAGTGGTGTGAATTGAATGAGGTGATAGAAACTATCAACTCACCAATTTGGCCATCTCCTTTGTACCAATTCTTCTTGAAGTACCATAAAAACAATGGTTGAGCATTGAACTCCTCAAAGAAAGAATTTAATAGTTGAGTGATGCAGTCTTCGCTATCACCAATTATCATCATGATCATGCCAAGTTTGTGGAAGATGTCCATTTCCATTTCCTTAGTTACATACTTATGTATGTTCTTCAACCAAGCCCTTTGAACATGCCAAATACATAGAATCACACGACATCAAAAGAAAACCCTAATAGGGAATATAAATGATATTGTTTAGCACTCATATGCATGAAAAAGTGGCATTGAAAATAAATATAAAATGAGAAAGGTATGAAAACCAACAAAAACATGCACTTATTATATGGCATGAATTTCTAAAGTGGCATCATCAGTCAAAAATGCATTTATTCTCTAGTCGGGTTTGGTTGTTCTTCCATGGGCATGCACCAAGTGCAGCAAGGAAAAAATGTCCTCAATCTTGTTTCTTGAGGAGACAACCCATGCAACCGAAACACCACTCTATTGCTTGTCAAAAATGAGAAAAGTATACAATTCATACTATAGACATAACAAGTCAGCATGAGCATTCTCAAGTTTATAGCAAGTAAGATCATTGAAAAGACAATATTGTTTTACAATGTTTGTAATGCCTTGCCCCATATTTGTTAGTGGAAAAAATGGAATCCATGGAGATGAATGAATTGTGCGAGTAGCAAACCATTATATCTAGCATCCATGGAGTCTAAACCCTGATAATGAAAGGTGTATCCTTTCCATGGGGATGTTGAAAGTAGAAAAAGTTGTCAGCATCCTATGCATTCCACATTACCATACTTGTCAAATAAGATATATGTTTATTTGCATGAATAGAACACACCTTTTTCCATGCATTCATTGCATCCTTTCTTGTAAGAAATTTGTCTCTCTTACTCACCATGCCACATAAAATAGGATCATTGAGGTTCCTATCCATTATTGTATTGACACTAACATCCATGAGAAAAAGGATTTCAATATAGCTTTTGAATTCTATAGATAGATTAGGGGAAAACATGGCACAAGGGTCTCCACTTGTGTCACCATTCAGATCGACATGAAATAATTGTTTGAAGAGTAGATAAAGAACATTGGGTCTACTGTACATAACCTTTGCAATGAAGTTGGATTGACAACCTCACTTTTTTACAAGCATTTGTTGTATTTTCCATGGTGGAGGCTAGTCTATGGATTCTTTAGAACCATCTCCACACTAGTTCCAATGGTCTTCAGAACCATATCCACACTAATAGTTGTAAAGAAAGCATCATCTCATCATCTTCAAGAAAGAGAGAGTAAAATATCATTGGACCATACACATGAATGTTGAAAGGTACAAACCTATGCCACATTATTTTTTTGCCATATTTTTTTTTATCATTGATTGGATCTATGATGGTAGTCTCTCTTTTTTTCATGTGCACAAATGAAGTTTCAAAACCTTCAACCAATATTTCACCACAAATGAAATTACCAAATGTGCTATGAGGAATTTTTGTGACAATGTCAATGACCCCATCCTTTTTTATGCTAATAGGAGTCCACTACAAATCACAAGAGGAAAAAGGAGAGCCTCCATCCCATACATCATTCACCTCCAAATTCTCTTCCTTCTTCCAATTCAAACCTCTCCCCATTCTAGGTAAGGTAGGAATTGGATGAACATTTAAAATTAGAGTGGATTGTGTCAAGCAAAAGAAATAAATTATTCGAATGTAAATAAAATGTGCTTGCATTGATGCCACCAATGTGAAACCAATAGGAGGTTTCTGACTCCTGGTGGGAAAAATAAAAGTTGATACATTGAATCAAGCTATGCATAAAATATGAGTCAAACACAAGTTAGAAATTGGAGTGTGTAGGTCAATGTACAAGTGGACATAGACAACAATGGCATGATCACAAGCATACATGGAAATTCAACAATGATTCCATTTTAGGTGTGGTACACAAACCTATTTTACTTGAAGAGGAATGTTGTAAAAATGAACCATCATTTTGAAATAAACTTGTGTTGTTTGAGCAACAACACAATAAGTGATTCAACCTACAACTTTGTATGTAGCCTACAAATGTAATGTGCATAATAGTATGTAATTATTTATATAGTTGCAACAATAAATACATTATTTTGGGAAGATACATTGGTCATGGTGTGTGTGCATGTGTTAATGGAGATGAAAGATTAGAGGCTAACCAAAAAAAATTATGACAACCAAGTTATATGTAAAAAATATGCATCCATTGCTGTCAGTAACACTAAAAGGATAACATATTTGTTACATCTGTTGAAAAAATAATGAATTAGTAATAGAGAGAATGAGGAAAGGTAGAAAGTTGTAAATTTTCCTATTAACCATGATGTAAGCCAATGCAGGTTGGAAAAAATAGTGTGTAATTTAACCTCCAAGTGGACATATAGACCACAAGTAAATTCGTAGCCCCACATAAAAATATAACTAAAATTCAAGAGTATATGGGATGTACAAATATCTTTTACTTGAGAATTCATGTTGTGATATCAAGCCTTCCATTTGGGGTGAGTTAACAGGAGCAGTAAAGCACATTATTGCAATTCATGAAATAAAAAACTGTAGGTTGAACAACACGATGAATGGTTGAACTTGCAACTTTGTATGTGGCATATGAGTGTAACGTGTTACTTTGGTGGTTGTCATTGCACCAAAATATCAACATGTTAATGCTTGATACAACCACCAAATTTATACAAGATCCATAGGAGATAGTTAATCCATGTCATGAACCCAAGCATTGCGCTACACAAGGAAGACCAAGGGACACACCATCTTGCAACAATCCCCCCTATCACAAGTGAGGGGTTCAAACTTGTGACCTCAACTTTGATACCAATCATTAGAAAGAGAAAACTATCTCAAAGCAATAGGAAATCCAAAAGAAAATTCTCACACTCTTGTAGTCTCACATGAAATATGTTGGATGCCTTCAGCTCACTAACTTTGGAACCCTAACATGAAATTCACACTGCTATGCTTAAATTTGCATCTCACATACATATCTCACATCTCTCTCTCTCTTCTATATTTTTTCTCAACTTGTACTTATATCATCTTCAACCTTGAAACCTCTTCCAAGGTCAACCACACACCATTTATATTTACAAAGTCAAACTAGGTCAGTGTTAGAATATTCTACGATGGAATTAGAATGAGGGAAACCCAACCACATACTTAATGAGGACCTAAATAAGTCCCAACACACCTCAACCTGTTTCCATGAACTCTATGAGTAGTGTTTAACAAAAGGTTGGCCAACACCAGTGTAAAACACATAAAACAATTAAGCACACACATCCTTAACACAATCCAATCTTTTCAAAAAATAAAAATAAAAAAATCACTTGAACACAACCTTATCAACTTATTCTCAAAACTGCAATTCCTAAAACCAAAAATGAAGAGATTCAAAGCAACTACATTTCTCCTGGACCTCAACAAGAAATGTCAAAATGCACATTTCACATACTAGTAAAGATATCTCGCATTGTACAATGTTCCAAAAGCCCAAATTATGGATATAGCAACTACTAACAACCATGAACAATACCTCAGATCTGTACAAGCATAGAAAAAATATGGAGCACATCCTAGAGCATACACTAAATACCTACAAACCTTTTTAATTACAATTTTCTCGATATCCTCAACATATATAATCAATAACCAACTTCCATGAAATAGTTGACATCAATGATAACACCTTCATATTTGCAACAATCTCCCCCTTTTTCATTGATGGCAACACATGATGTGAAAAACCATCAAGGACAACATGATAGCTTTGAACACATTTTCTTATGATTTATTTCTTTTACTTTCTCTTCCTCTATGTAGATAGAATTTTTCACATGATTCTTTCACCCTCTTTGACATCAATGGTAAAGGAAAAAGATGTTTTACATTGTTCTCCCCATTTGACATTAAGAACATTACTAGTATTGAATACTCCGCCTTAGGAGTACACCCAATCCACTGCACAATGACAACACAAGACACTACATGCTCCCTCTAAGAGGTAGCCACAAGCATCAGTCCAGAAAGAAGATAGATCCATAAATCCACTAGATTGATGCATCTCCATATGCATCTAGTTTAAGAGAGGATGGGAAATAACCCCTTACTTCTCCTAGAGATACTCAAACATATATTCTCAACATATATAATTTTGGACAATGGAAATGGATGCTTACCTTGTTAAAGAAAGGGATCCGATTTCACACTATTCACATTCGAGAATACCTTGGATATCTTCACCCAAAAAAGGATGGAAAAGATCTAAAAAAAAGGTGTCCTTGGATAGGGTTTGGGATTAGAAAAATTTGAATGAAGGGTTTGCCACTAAGTACAAACTTGGAAAACATGAAATGTTTGAAAACACAATAAGATATGCAAGAAGACTTAGAAAGATGAATAGAAATGTAAATAAAATAGAACAGGAAAGTAAAACAGAAAGTGTGCACCTGGAAATGTGTTGAAGACTAGAATGAAGATTGAAAATACTATTGATTCTAAAATTTTGACCCATTGGGACTCATACACCATTCTAGGAAAATTAGGCTTAGATCTGGAAAACTGTATTGGAGTCTATTTCAGACAAATGGGTATCTGAATTTGTAGAAATATCTAAAAAAATAGTTACATTGAGACTCATATGCCACTAATGGAAAATTCATCCACCTTGAATTTTTTGAAAATCCGAAAGTGGGATTTGAAGCTCTTGGTCTGCACTTTTTGTTCCTCAAGATGTTTGGATCTAAAACCTTGATTCTCGACACTGTGAGTGAATTTTTGTGGATATTTTGATCTTGAAAACAAGGAGATGAATTCAACAAGTTTGAAACCTATTCTTCAATCATGTCCAAGCCTTCAAAGTACTCAAAGTTTTAATCATACAAAGAAAGAGAGAATTTTTGAATGTTAAGGAATGGGGGTTTGCCTTGGTCAAACCTGTTTTAGGTAATTAAACCAAAATGAAGAAATAAGATAATGAAACATGAACATAAAATAATGTAATTAGAAACTTTCCATGATGATAGATCTTGAGTTGCTACAACAATGGATTGAATTCCTTTGAAAGCTATCTTGATGACTTGGAAATGCTAAACCCTAGATTGCTTGGCTTGAGATGAATGATGAATGAATCAAGAGAAGAACGATTGATTAGAGATAGAAATGAGAGGGAAAACCCTATTTTTATACACAATTATGCCCTAGTTCCTGAAGATACTACATCACCCACCAACCTCATGTCTTAGAAAATAAAAATACATTCGAATTTTGAATTTATTTTGATTTTTGTGCCAAAGGGGACTCATTTGCCACTAATGTAAAATGAGTCCCACTCAAGGCATTTAAGTGGGTGTTAGAAATTAAGTTATTTTGAATGATGTTTATTAGGTTTATTCTCAAAAAGACACTTAAGTAATCCCTATAGACGTAAAATGGGGCTAATTAAAGCATAATAAAGGCATAATTATTGATGAAAAGCCTAGAAAAGTGTGAAGGTTTGTTACAAAACTTTACAACACTTAGCAATAAGGCTTGGTAAGTGATAAGAAGAGGTTATTTAAGTGAATTATAATAATAAAATCCTAGAAAAGTTTGAAAGTGTGTTACAACACTTCACAACACTTTTGCAAGGCACATAACATTTTTATTGATTTACAAGGTTCCAAGACTTAATGTGAATGTTTTTTTCACATTAAAAAATTAAATCAAGGAAAAACTAAGCCAAATTCACAAGGAGGTCCTAAACAAGAAGAAAAATTTGAAGGGTTACTTTTTCGGTGTCCACATTTAGCCCCCACTTTAGTAAGAGGATGAACCTACTTCAAACTCACACTAAAGTAGACATTCAAGAGGATTCCAATCATACCAATGCAAATGAAAAAGGATGAAAAATATCAAACGAGTTTATGCAAGCCCCCAGTATCCAAGATCCTACATCAAACCAATCACAAGCATAGAAGGACATGCATAGGATGAATAATTTGCAATAAAACAAGATACATGATCATGCAATGGAAAGAACTAGAAGGAAGAGAAGAGAAAAAATAGAAAAGTGGATCAAGCCTCGACCATTTGTCCAACGTGATGTGGATCAAATCTAGGCTATTTATCCAAAAAATGCATACTCACTTTGAGGTGATGGAATTCTTGGATGGATGTTGGGTGAGAAGTCCTAAAAGGTGAAACATATACACTCGTGGCTGGTATGCACTCACACACACACACAAGTGACTACGGGGAAAGTCATTCCCTGGATTGGGCTTCCAGCTCAAGCATACCAAAGTTATACCTCCTGATAACTTTAATAAGGCACCAAAAAAAATATGCTTTTGTATGCTTAAAACTCATAGACATTGTAAATGCAAAATAGTGCAAGGTTTGTTCAAAGGGATTTTGCTTAGTTCCTTCAAGGTCTCATCTTAGGGAACATTGTGCTAAATGTATCCAAGAGAGGAAAAGCATAAAAGGTCTCATCTTGTTTCCAAGAGACGAAAAGTGCAAGGTCTCATCCTAGGAAACATTGTACCTAATGCTTCTAAGAGAGCAAATCACATGAAAAATAAAATCATACAATTAAGTATGAGTGTCAATGTATGCCCCCACTTTAAATTGGTTGCTAACATGATTACTATGAGAAATTTCTTTAAAGTAGAAGGATATATGAGAGCTTATTTAGAAAGCACTATGCCAAGTCATATGTTTTCGATAAGCTATGTCATGAAAAGGGAGTATGTCACATGTGAACCAACTTAAGGCATGTCATCCACATTCCAAGCTTGCTCTTTTATGTTCAAGAAAGGTTAACGACTATCCAAAAGAAGTAATGACAAGTGACATACAAGGAAAAGGCTAACTAACCCATTTCCCTCAGTACAAGATGAGGATGAGCCAAAATGATTGATGAGATGCATTGTAGAGTGAAAATAAGTATCAATTAGAGGAATTAGGTTCCCCCACATAAGGAAGAGCACTAAACTCCTCAAGATGTTGGATTTTACTACTCAATTCCTTACATTCATTAGTAGAATTACCATGAACTATATGATATGCAAAAAATGAAGTCTTGTAATAAAATTTCTTTCGAGTTCATGGAGGAAGAGATATCAAGTGGTCTTGGAGGAGTCTCGCCAAGATACCCTCTTGATCAATGGTGGAAGGTGTTCCTATAGTTTGTGACAAAGAATTTTCTTGCTTAGTACAAGATGTCATATTGATGCAAGACTCTTTAGATTAAGAGATTTTGTTCTCTCCTTTATAGGAGGGTGTAAAATCTATCAAATTCAAATCATTAGTGTTTTGCAAGATGACATTGATATTAAGCGAAGATTTATTTGTTTGTTTTGGTTAAAGCAAAGGAAAACAAGTAAGACTAGTAGTGTTTATCAATTTAAGATGCACCACTGTTAAGGTTGACTTAGAGGAATTGTTTGTGATAGTATTGATGTTGATTGAAGGCTTGTTTATTTTGATCAAAGGACAATAACCAATGCCATGATGTGTTTCTTGTGTGCTAGGCTCAATAGGGTTGTGGATACCTTGTTCTCTAGCACCACATCCTTTTCCACTATAGCCAAGTTGTTCATAAGTTCATAACCTTTTCCATAAATCTTTTTCATTGCTTTTGGATTTGGCGGTTGTTCATTTTTGAGTTCATCAAATTTTGTTGTTTGATCTATTGTATTTGATTCTAAAGTGGTTGAGGTGGATGCTTTCAAAGGATCTGTCAAGTTGTGTGTTGACATCACCATTGTTTATTTTCCTATTTCAAAGTCTTTGTGTATTATCTTGTATTCCTAGGTTTGAAATCCAAGGAACCCCTATCATCTTCTAATAACTTCATGACTTCTTCAGTATGTTTTTCTTTATCTTTTTGTGGCATGGGTTCAACTTGTGTAGTTGGCGTTAATGTGTTAATGTTTTCAAGGGATTGTCTCTATTTTTCTCAAGTTGTAAGGCACTATAAGGCTTAGGATCAATGTCAAGTGTTCACACTTTGTTGTTATAAATGTATTTCATTTTATGATGGAGATTAGAAGGCATCCCATTCATTGCTTGAATCCATGGTTTGCCTAAGAGAAGATTATATGAAATT
>VDFB02338688.1:0-11194 GCA_007258455.2 Sequoia sempervirens | reverse complement strand
CATTTTTTGATTTTTTTGATTTTCCTGAAAGATTTTAAACTCATGTTGAACCATTTGGTGGTGTTGATGTAGATTCTTTTTTCATGATGTGCCATCGATATCCTACTTGAAGAAGTTGCTTTTCCAAGATACATGCACTTGAATACAACTTTTGAGATTCTTGATCTACTTCATCGATACGGGAGTTGACTTTGTCTTTGTGCACACATCGTGATAGAGTGCCTTATAAATCCTTATGATGAAGGGTTGTTTCCAATACAGGGTCAATGTGAGAATTAGATATCATGCATGGAGGCATGGATGGAGTGTGTTTAGGGATAAGAGATGGATTGGTTATCAGTTTGGAACCTTTTACTCTCCAAACCTGGGAAGATGAACAATGATGGGTGGATATGGAAGTGTGCATGGAATTAGGATCAACTGTTTGATAAAATTTGTACATCACTTGAAAAGCCTGCTTTTGCTTTTTTGGACATTTTTGATGGATACTTTTCCCTTTTTTATTTTTCCCCATAGTTTCTTTGACTAATGGAGTTTGATAGGGATGATCTTTCTTTGTATGTTTTGGTATCCATGCATATTTTATTTATACATTATGCATCTTAGCTTCTTTTGATTTGATAACATTCTTTGTGCTTTGATTCAAATATTTCTTTTGATGTTGGTCCCAATTCATGGACGGGGTGATGAGTGGAAGAAGATTCATGATGTGACTAGTTGTAGTATTGGCATCGGTTTCCTCATAAGGATTCTTCATGCTCCCTATGTTGACGTTTGCTTGAGACATAGTTTCCCCCAATATGGTGGTAGTGGCACCTTCATTCCTTGATTCTGCTTGTTTTGAGGGTTCCTGTTTAGAATGCATTCTTTGATAAACGACCACTGTAGATGATGTTATTTCAATTTCTGCTCGATTAACTCTAAAATATCATGTTCTATGTGACCCACTTCCTTGAGTGGATAATGTTGGATATCTTCATACATGATGTCTTTAGTCTAGATTTTGGATATATATGATCCTGATGTTGACAACTCTGTTTGGCTATAGGAATCAATAACCTGCTCTTTTTGTGTAATAATATCAGGAGTAAAGGAATCCTTTTCTGAATGAAGATCATCTACATGTCCATCCACATAAATTATCTCATGGGTAGATGGGGGAGTATGTGCTACATGGATGATCGTCTTACATAGATGGAGAGTGTCCATTAGATTGTTGTAGTATCTTGGAGATACAAATTTTTGATCTTGATTTATTTTGGGATCGCTTTCGATATGCTTTGGATCAAGCTCTTGACATGGGTCGGTTTCAAAGGATGGATCGCTTACAAGTGGTGCTTGGATATCTTCATTATACATGGTAAGTAGTTCAATATCCTCAAGTGTCAAGTTCAGGGTTCCTTCAGTATCTGTAACCATGAGGTCGAAGGATGTCAATATGTCTTAAAAAGGACCATTGCTAGATTTTGGTGAAAGATTTTGATCATGCTTTGGAATAAACTTTTGAGATATGTCCTATAACTTATTAGGTGATGTAGAGGCATTTTCAACTTTGGTCAATGGGATCAAATAATTCTAACACTCCTTGAAATAGATCACTAAAAAGTGGCTCTTGATGTATGGTGAGTTGATCATCAGATGGGGTGGAAACATCTTCAAGGTTCTCATCGATGGAGAGATCTTGATCATTGTTTTCAATAATTGTGGTGGAGGGATTTCCAATGTCTTCAACCATAGGGTCAAATGATGTTGACAATTCTTGAATTGGATCATTATTGGGTATTGTTGGTGGATTTTGATCATGATTGAAAAGTGACTCTTGATGTATGTTGATTTGATCTTCGGATGGGGTAGAAAAATCTTCCATGTGTTTGTTGTTGGATAGGTCTTGATCATGTGATCATTGACTTGGATTGATACATAGATTTGTTAACATTTTGTTGGCATTTAGTTCATTTTTCTTGTTGGAAATATTGGGCTTGAGCTTGTGCTTGCCTTGATCTAGGCTTGTCTTTGCTTGTTGTGTCTAGATATTATTGTTGGGATGGCTTTTGATATAGGCAATTGATATTTTGCTGATATTTATATTATTATCTTGCTAGGTTGGTTTTGGTGGTAGTGGTGGTGGATTTGGGAATTATGTTTAGATGGTGACAGTCATTGAGATACATTTGGAGTGATTGTGAGGGTTTGAGATATGATGGGTGTGATAGGGGTGGTTGGAGTGATCAAGGTGATAGGAATGGTAGAAATTATCGAGGTGATAGGAATGGTCGGAATGACAGAGGTGATAGGTCCTTGGGAGACCATATTTTGATTTGTAGGGATTGATGTCATTTCATTAGATACCATCTGTTGGTGTGATGTCATTGGTATATTCAAAGGATTTGATGTGATGGCTTGATTGGTGTTAGGTGGATTGATTGGGATGGACTGATTGGTGCTAGGTAAAGGGGGAAGCCCTAAACCAAGGAATGATGTTGATATGGGTAATGGTGGTGGAGATAATATAACGGCACAATGACTCAACTATTTTTGGTAAAATTAACAATTTAATCTACTAATTTGATCTTGATTTGATCTTGACTCCCTTGATATCTAGTTGATTTGGTTTGTTTTCAAAACTTAGATTCATGATGCATACTTGTGGTTTTGAATGGGATCATGGACAAATTGATTTTGGACAATGTTATGATTTTGGATGATGTTCAAATTTGGCATGATAGGTTGAAATTGAACATTGTTGATGTTGGGAATCACATTACCTTTTGGTAACTTTGATTTTGCATGGTGTTACCTTGACTTGGAGTCGTTAACATCTTGTTTGGACTTTGAATAATATTCGTATGATTTGTGAGCATATCTATCCCAAAGTTTTCCAAGTGTGGATTTGAAATGTTCATGTTTGGAAAACTTGTACTTGGTATATTCACATTTGGCATCTAGGGATTTGATGGGATGATGTTGTTCGTTTGAAGGCTCATGCATTGGTTTTTTGGTTGATAGAATTGTAGGTTTGGACTTGGATTTAAACCTACCATCAAGAAAGATGTTCCAAAATTTTGACTAGGCATACTCACATTTGTTGTACCATTGATGTTTGTAGGAGACAACGATCCCATGTATGGATTGTATAAATGTGATTTTTGATAATCAATCAACATTGTAAGGCTTTGATAGTTTGGTTGGCTTGGATTACTCATGATGTATGGATCAAGTTTGTATTCCATGCTCTTCTTGTGTTTTGACCTTTTTGTAAAATTGACCTCTAAGGTTCTTTGGACTAATGACGAGATGAAGGATGAAAGGGGTGAATGATATGGGTGTCGAGCTTTTTAGGAACTTTGTATCAATGCTAGACTTTAGGGTTTGATTTAGTTTGATTTGGATAATGAACTTGTAAATCCTAAGATGTTGGATGTGATCTTAGGATGATCTTGTTCAAAGGTGTGCTAATTTAACTAGAGGCATGAAAAAGGATGCATTCCCATACTCCGAATTAAACAAAGTGATTTTGATTTTGATGATTTACCCAAGTCTAGAATGACGTTTCCAAAGCTCTAAAGTTTTTTGTGGGATGGGATGATAAATGTTTGAAATGGATGAAGTGTTTGATTTTGATCCTAAATGAATCTAGGTAGGACTTGTTTACTAGACCAAGATAGTGAAGAACATGCTTTTCTCTAAGAGTAGTACAAACCAAAAGAGCAATTTTTGCTTGAAAGATGATAAAAAGATAAACAAGCACGTGTGGGGTTCAATTGAGTTAATCTTTGTTAATGACTTGATTTTACCACATCCACACTTCTTGCTTAGTTTTCAAAATCAATTTCTATGTCTCAATTCCTTTTCGTTCCACAAGGTCCATTATGTGAAAATCGAGGAAATCTAGGCAAAGGTTTCCTAATGTTGACCTTAGTAGGAGAAAATTGAGATGAAATCCAAATGCTTAGAAGCCTCTAAGGATAAAACCCCAAGGGAAAGAAATAGCATGTGAGTTAGTTCAAGAATATTTGCTTCTCCTAAAGGGTTTGAGATTTGATGCTCATGTTGAATGTTGGTTTTCCAATTTTTTTGATCAAAGCACTGTGTTTTCAAATTGACTCACAAGAAATATAACATCCTAGCTCAATTGGTACATTTTTCTTGGTGGGATTGCCCCATGCCCTTCATAGTAGAAGAGATTATTTTACATGCAACCAAGGGAAAAAATATAAAGGTATGTTAAGAATGAAGTCTTAACCTCTATATTTTAACCAAGATTGGACATGGCAAGTAACTTCTTGGAATCTAAGTTCCAATGCACCACTTTGATAAAATCATTGAATGGATTAATAGGCCACTATAAACAAGGGTTTTATTTTGAACTTTCCATTCATGGAGATTGACCCATATGGTGAGAGTCCCTTTTCAGATCCATCTCATTAGAGCCAACTGCATGATATTGGTGTTTACTCCAATACCCACATTTATATCCCAACTGGAAATATTCTCTAGTTCAGAGTGTTACAGGTTAAGTCATTCCCTTGGGTGAGTACTTTTTCCCCAAGGTAGACCCTCTAAGATAAATAAAAGGGAATAAACTTATTCATAGTTCGATCGACCCTTGTTTAGAAACAAAGGGAGAACACATGCAACAAATTTATTCACACTCGCACACGATTTTTTTCAATTCTTAAACCCAAAATGAAGTGTGGAGATGATTTCTTTATCTCAACCTAAGATCACAAAAAATTCCTTTTGATTCTCAAGATTGCTATAAAGAGCCAGATAAGTGCATACATCCTTTTCAATGATGCTAGTTTAAGTAAGCAATCACAAAAAAAAATTTGCACATGTTCATTTTAAATCCACAAAGCAATGATTTTGATTCATTTTAAAGCACCAAAATGAGATATGAGAGTTCCCTTGTTCAATTTGTTAACCTCAAATGAAATCTAGTCAATGTTGCCTAAAGTTTGTTTTATCCCCTTTGGCAATGATAATTGAAAGCCTAGGTAATTTTAATTTTAAAGCCCAAAAATAAGTGAGTTAGCCTAAAACAGAAAATTAAGTCATAAAATGGAATCTCCAAGCATTAAAAAATGCTTTTGGGTTTCAAGTTTGAAGCTCAAATCCTTAACTTCGATCTTGCTTTCATTTTTGCTCAACTCCAACGCTCAATTCCAATGTCGATTTCACTTTTTTCCTATAAATATCACAAATTCCTATATTGTAAAACAATAAGGCATGCTAATTATTTGAGGAAAATTTTTTAAAGAGAAAAATAAAATTTGCATTAATAAAAGCACATGGTATCTTTATGATTAACTCAAAAATAAATGTCAATTTTACCCCCCAATCTTCATAAAAGAACAACTGATTTGAAAACCTTATGCATCCAACCTCCTTTAGATTAGTAATCAATTATATCTAAATAGAGAATATTTTTCTTTTCTCTTTTTTTCTTTTTAGGCATAAAGGACATCAGCTAAATAGAAGCAATAAGATTAAATTCATGGTTTCTTTCCATAATGATATGCAAAAGATAAGCTTTCTCTTTTAGATGTGTAAAATCTCACTAAATTTTTCTTTTCTCCATAAAGATCTTTATAAGTGCTTCAAGAAAAATGTTTACTAGCCAAAATTTTCAAAAGAATAAAGATCTAAGACTATATGTAGAAATGATGCTCTTACGAAACCACATATTTGAACGTCATTGTGCACACATGTTGCAGCTACACCACTTAATGTTTCACCCAATTTTGTGTAAACAGGAAACCTGCAGATAAGATCTAAATGCCTAATCTCCCATGAAGTACTCTTTTAACTCTTACATGAGTAAATCTGCAAGGGAGGGACGTGATAGACAAGTGTAGAGACAAACTCATAGCCCCTTGATTTGTAGTGCCGCTATTGTCAGATATTATTGTGACCTTTACCATGGGTGTAAAAGGATCCCCACTTCATTTTCAAATGCATTTAAGCAAGGAAATAATGACAATGGTGGGTGTAAGGATGCATCTAAAAAAGTCTTTTCAAAAATCTTTCTAAAGTAAATGCAAATGATAGGTCTAAATTCAAAAAGATATAAGTTTTCAACGCTATTACTAGGCGAACTTAATCAACAATAAATAAAGATCCTTAAAATGTTTCTAGCAAATGCATTTGGTAGGTGAAGAAAAATGAATACAAAAATCCTCAAGAATTTGAAGTTGCACCCTTAATGCCATTCCAAGAATACTTTCAACCTAAATGCCATCGGCCTGTGTAAAGCCAAATCCTTCTCCTCTTAAATGTGCTTCCCCTACCCTTCTGTCATTGATCTTTGCAAAGAACGAGGTAGACAAGATCTATGTTGATCTGCATTTATTTCTCCATTTGATTGTTTGACAAAATGCTTGAATTTTGCAGATGTACATTCAAAATCTGAACAAGCATGCCTCAAAGATCTTCAAGATCAATTAGAATAATTACTACACATTGAAATCATACATGAATAAAAATGGACAGGGAATACTCATTGTTAAACTAGCAGTTCATGAGACAATTTGATACAAAAGAGTCTTTGTACTAGTGGAGCAGAGAGAGACCCGTATTATATGCTGCTATCATATCACAGGCCGAGATGACTACAAGAACTACTCTTATAGATCCAACATTTTTTTGGTGACAAGGACGCTAGAAGACTTTGTCTCATGGGTTGACACATCAAATATTATGAAGAAATTTTTTTAATACAATGAGCATTTGGATGACCAAGATCTATTGAGGTGGAATTATAGTAATGTTCAGCTATTATCACAAACAAATTATTTGATCTTTGAAAGGTTGATAACATCTTGTATTTGTAGTTACAATATGATTCATGATGTCAATATCATTTTCTTTTAAAAACAAAGATTTCATTCTTAAAATCCTGAATCAATATCTACGTGGTGGAATCAACACTCTAAAACTATGAGAGAAGCAACAAAAAAAAATGTTAAGACTATTAGAGTTGCAGACTATTAGACAAAAGTGTATCCTCTCTTGTACCTACGTGTGCACAAAAGTGATGGTGTGGGTCTATTGGCAAGTGTAAGGCCGAATCTGCAACTATAGAAACTTTATAGAAACTTTCAAGTCAATGCATTTGGTGTACAAAACAATGAAATAAAGGCTTTTAGCAACATCAGATTCACATTCCTTAATGCATATTTTTTTAGTTACATCCAAGTGCTCAACATTTTGTGTGAACTATGTACTTAAGACAAATGCATGATTATCTATCAACACCTACAAACTGTTTAACATAATGTTTAAAAAGGACGCAATACTGCAGGACCGGCACAAAATAAATTCGATGGAAATGCAGCTGTATGATGAAGCAAGACCAAACACCTCTTCTTCTTCTCATAAGGATAGTGAAAATATCACATACCAAGACTCAAGTCACTTCTAACTATCAAAGAATTTTCTTCCTAAGAACCTCAAAGCAAGGCGTCGACTAGAATTTACTATTTATGAAAATGGCAACTGCAAAACCTATGAGGGAGATGCTTTCGTTTAGTGTGTTTACACCATACTACAACAATATTGTGATGCATGGTATGAATGATTTACAAATAAAAAAATGAAGATGGAATCATTATGCCTTTCTATCTTCAAAAAACATTTCTAGATGAGGGGAAAAACTTTCTGAAATGGATTGGGTGAAAAACAGATGTTCTTGAGTCAGAACTCCAAAGAAATGACAGTGATCTTTTGGAATTGCGGTTATGGGCATCATATCAAGGTCAAAAATTAGCTAGAACTATTGGGGGGGTTACAATGCTATGGGCTTCTAGATAACTGGAACATTGGTTATAATAAGAGGTAATCTATTGGATTTGAATCATGCATGACTGATAGTTCTAACCACAACCATTTATTCTATGCATTGTGTTAAAGTTTATATTTGATGGTTTGGCATAGATTTATGCATAAACTTGGCTTTCACATCAAATAACATTTAAGCTATTTATTAAAAAGTAGCAGAAAATGAAAATGAAAACAAATGTTTCAGTCAACAAGTTGAAGACACTACAAGCAGTGCCAAAAATTATGCCCTCCTTCTAGCGCCATTATGTGGATGACAAATTTGCATAATGTTAGTCTTTGATAAGAATTTTTATTGAATTCAAATAAAATATAACAAATCTAGTATCCCTATGAAATATTGTATCATGTTAGATATGCCAAATAAGATATTAAAACAACAAGAAAAACTAAATGAGCATATAAACAACATGAATCAAACTTTATTTCATAGTGGATTGGTGCTTCTATGGAAAGAATCCCTTTCCTAATCCTTGCTAAAGTCCATGATATGTTGATAGGAAACTGCTTTGAAGATGATAAGAGGTGGGAAAAATTAGTTCATAATTGAAGAGAGTGACTTTGCATGAGAGTTGTGGATCAAGTTGTGGAGGATTAAATCAATGGAGATGATCTCTATTTATAGAATGTCAAATGCTAAGAGTGCTCAAAATAGAGCAATGTGGGATAAATATTTGACCAATGACATGAAGCCACTTGTCAACTTGTGAAAGGCTTGAGGAATGAGCACATTTTGGTCAATGTGCCAAAGAGGGGGAGATTCAAATTTGAATTTGAGAGTTAAATGTTGAGTTTGACCTTTGCAAGAGACATGTAAAAGCCATGTAAGAGCTCATAAATGCTTTGTTGGATGTACATGTCAACTTGTTTTTGAATTCAAATTTGAGGGAATATTCCTCAAAGATGCCATGTTGATAGAAAATGATGAATTTATAAATGAATTAAAATGCTTTATTGGTGCAAGTGGGAAAAGCTAGAGGATGTGATGGGTGGTTAGATTAGTTTAATCAGGATTAGATTGGCTTAGATGATGTTAGATGCTTTGACCCATTTGACTTAGATTTAGGGATTTAAATTAAATCAAAGGGAGATGAAAGGTGATTTTAGACTTAATTAAATAAAGGTTTGATTTATTTAATCAAGGAGGGTGATGTTAGGATCAAGTTGATTTATTTAATTTAAATTGATGACTTTTAGGAGATTGATCAAATAAACTTGATTTATTTGATGAATGGATGAATATGACCTAATCAAATGCATGATGTCAATTTCACATGTCTACAAAGAGTATGATAAATAGATAACATGCAAATGTCATAAACTTACCAAAATATTTGATGCTCAAAATGTAAAGATATGCAATGAAGTGCTCTGATAGATTGCCTTGATAATTTTTGATGTGCTTGAATGCTTTATTAGTGACTTGATGAGTGCTTGAATGCTTCTAAATTAGGAGTGTATGAGGAGATGTATGAGGGGAAAATCCCTTATTTATAGCCAATTTTATTAAAATTTCCTAAAAGAAAAACATCACAAGCCAACCTCAAAGATTGGAGGAAAAATTCCTGCTAGAATTTTAAAATTATTTTGAGTTTTGTGCCAAAAAGGACTAAGTTTCCACTACTGGTTACTTAGTCCCACTTAAGCAAATGAAGTTGTTGTCAAGAATTATGGGGCATTAGAAGTGGTCAACCATGAATATTCTCAAAAGCACACTTGAAAATAGTCAGAAAGTACATAAGGGGTCAAATAAAGCATAAGAAAGGTGTAAATAGTGAAATTAAGCCTAGAAAAGTGTGAAACTATGTTATAAGACTTTACAACACTTCAAAATACGACTTAATAAGTGATGAAAGGTGGTTTTTAGGTGAGTTTTAATGAAGAGTATAGAAAAGTGTAGAAATTTTTTACAACACTTCACAACACCTTAACAAGACACCATAATTTGAATTTTAAAGACCTAAAGTGAATGTTTAAGCCACATTAAAACATTAAATCAAAGAAAAATCAAGTCAAAGTCCATTAGAAAGAATCAAGTGAGCGTAAAAATGTCAATTATACATTTTTTGGTGACACATTAAGGGGTCAAATAAAGCATAAGAAAGGTGTAAATAGTGACATTAAGCCTAGAAAAGTGTAAAATCTTGTTACAAGACTTTACAACACTTCAAAATAGGACTTAATAAGTGATGAAAAGGTGGTTTTTAGGTGAATTGTAATGAATAGAGTATAGAAAAGTGTAGAGATATTTTACAACACTTCACAACACCTTCACAACAAGCCATAATTTCAATTTTAAAAACCTAATGTGAATGTTTAAGCCACATTACAACATTAAATCAAAGAAAAATATTGAGTCAAATTCCATTAGAAAGACTCAAGTAAGCATTAAAATGTCAACTATACATTTTTTGGTGACACATTAAGCCCCTACTTTAGTGAGAAGATGAACTTGCTTCAAACTCTCGCTAAAGTAGCCCACATGGATAGTGAGAGGGATCCTAATGTACTCACATTGGTAAGATGAAACAACAATAATCAAGAGGGATGATCAATGTCCCAAGATTAAAATGTCATGGTAAACCAAACATAAGAACAAAGGAACATACATTATGAAGAAAAGGAATGAAAGCTTCAATCATCTGTCCAACTCATTGTCGATTAGATCTAAGATTGTTGTTTGAAATTGTAGACACCTAAAAAATGACCTAGGCCTACAAAACTTCATTTTTAACACTTCATCCTAGCATAATTAAGTCATTTAATTATGTCCTTGGTCCACATTCATCTATTGATTAAATAATTCATAATTATTTAATTAATTCATAATCATTTATTCCTCATGATTATTAAATAAATAAATATTGTTTATTTATCTAATACGTCATTAATTATCTAAGTCTTCCTTTAATTAAATAAATTTCTTAATTTATTTAATCCCCCTTTATCATTTATTTCTCCTTGATTATTAAATAAATAAATGTTATTTATTTATCTAATACGTCATTAATTACCTAGGTCTTCCTTTAATTAAATAAATTTCTTAATTTATTTAATTCCCCTTTGTCATTTATTTCTTCTTGATTATTAAATAAATAAATTTTATTTATTTAATTACATCACTAATTAAGTCCCTTCTTTTAAAATTAAATAGATTCTATTTATTTAATTTTTGTCCATTTCCCACTATAATTAAATAATTATTTTAATTATTTAAATCATTTTCTTTTTCTCTCATTGAAATTAAATAAATTGGATTTATTTAATTTAGTCAATTCTCTTGAGTTTTGAATTAAATCATTATTTAATTCAAAACAATTCTTTTGTCATATTCTCCATAATTAAATAATATCTT
>VDFB02338687.1:0-14036 GCA_007258455.2 Sequoia sempervirens | reverse complement strand
GGACAATGTCAAGGCATTAGATTATGAAGAATTTTATTTTTTTATTTTTTGGGATAGATTCACTTTCCAATAATGATGAGCCATGTAATATTAGTGTAAATACTTGATGCAACTATGGTAATGTTAATATGTGTGATTTGTTATGTGTTCCATAGTGAGCTATTTGATTCATATAAGGGCCCAAAAGTTAATTTTTATTCTTGATCTTCAACCAAAATATGCACATGTGTACATTCTTGAATGTATGTGAATAATTATATTTTGGCTAGGTAGTAAATGCATTATAATAAAAAGAATGAAATAACTAATCTAAGATGTTGTTTTTTATTTAGGGAGGTATTAGTTTTATGTTTTCCTATAACCTTTGGGTACAAGAGGTCCTTGTAGAGGATAGTGTAGATCACATTTTGTGTATGGACAATTGTAACTTCATATGTATGCTAGAATATTCCTAGTTGTAATTGCATGTCTCTAATATGTGAGCAATGTTGTTCATTGCGAGCCTTTAAGTTTTAGGTTTCTCTTTCTTTTATGTTTAATTTATATTTGTACATTCTTCTTGTGCATTTTAGTTTGTGGCCTTATTTTATCCTTCTCCATATCTTTTTGGTTTGGTATGCTCTATTAGAGGCTTCTAGATTCTTGTTGTACCTTTTGGATGTTTAAGTCCCTAATAAGAGGTGTTGTTGACATCCATTCTTGGAATAACCTATTTCTATCTCTTATAGTGTTTTAGAATGCTTAACATTGACAATCAATCCAATAAATTCAAATTAGGGTTTCATACTTGTGCCTTTACCTAGCTATATGATTGATGCTCTTTTTTTATTTGTTTCTCCTACATACGTTTATTAAATCTTTATGATTTTAATAATATTTTGTGTTATAGTGATGGCGAAATATTATAACAATGCCTAAGTCCCTACTTTTCCCCATATAGTTTATTTCTAATTGGTCATTGGCTTATGATAGGTAAAATTTAACCTTTTTTTTATTGTTCAACAACAAGACATTCACACATTTGTGCTGACACATTAGTAATGTACATAGTCACATGTACTCTCTTTACTCTATATGAACAAAAATGATTGAATTCTTTGTTGTGAATTCTATCATTTATCCATTCAAAAAAGAGTTGTTTGTAGTTTTATTTTCTATGACATGGACTTAAGGGTCAAATAATTATTGGTCAAGATGGTGGATGTCTAATTGGGCTTGAATCATAAAGGATTAATTCCAAATATCCAAGTGGCCCAATGAGTTATGTTTTGTGGGATTTATATTTAATAGATGTTCTCCTTTGTGAAGGCAAAGGAGAGTGTGACATGTCTTTTTTTTTGAAAAACTAAAAAAATGGCTAAAAAAGTGTAGTGTAAGTTCAACCATTATGTTTTATCCTTGTCCACCAATCCTTACCAATTATTTGAGATTATTTAATCCATGAATATTTGTATAGGCTTGATATAAATACTATAAATTGAAGAGGTTACATTAATAATGCATTTGGTTTATGTCTTGTACTTTCACTATGTTGTTGATCACAATTGTGGCTCCACAAATCCTAAAGACAACACCAAAATCTAATTCTAGTGAAAGTCAAGATTGGTTTGTGGGATAAAGTCATTAATAGATAATAGAAAAAATATAAAACTATATGTAAGAATTGGAAATATCTCATTCATCATTAGGCTCTTCTGTATCAAGGTAGGTTTTCCCTAATGTATGTTTTTTATTATTGCAAAAGCATGTTTTGAAGGGGCCCTTAAACCCTTTACAAAAAAAAATGGCTACTAGAAAGAAAAGAAAATTAAAATCAGCAACTCCAGTTCAAAAATGATGTTACAAAATAAGCATTACCACACCAACATCATACAATCAGCCAAAAATCAACAAAAAAGCAGATGACAAATTATTGCAACTTTTTTAAGATCCTAGTTGTTTCCAAATAATTAGAGATGACCTTCTCATGCATCTCCATTACATCTTCCAGTTCTTGAGCTAGAATGACAACACTTTTCTTTGTCTTCCTTCTAGTTTTCATACAAGGACCTGCATCCATACCCTTTTCCATATCACCTTTCTGGCCATCATCCTCCACTTCATGCACTTCTTTCCCTTTAATAAGTGGTTTCCCAATCTATTTATGGGCCTTCTCATTCAAGATAGATTACCTCTACACATAGTATGAATAGAGAAGATTTTCTAACCTACACGAGAGTGCTCAAGTCCACATGAATTTTGTTAACCTTCTCCTCAAGAGAAGATAATCTAGATTCATGATTCTACCCCAATTTTTAGCATCATCCTTAAACTTATTCAAAACTACATTCATATTCTTGACCCTAATGAAAATAGATTTCTCCATTTTTCTATTGTTAATAATGTCAGCATTGATATTAGCCATCAAATTCACCTTGAGATTAATCTGTTTTACTTCAAGTAGAATCCATTTTAAGAGTTTGAAGAGGTCCTTGGTCCCATTCTTTGCCAATCTAATAACATCATTCAGGTCACATTCTCCTAATTAAAAGACTCCTCCAGTAAACTAGTCGACCCCTTGGGCTGAACATTACCACCAAGAGAATCCAATTTGACTTTTCCTTTACCCACATATTCTACACCAATAAGAGAGACATCCAAGTCCACCAACACAATATCCACCCTATTCACATTAATAGAAAATTTAGGATCCTCCAACTTCTGAAGCTTACCTATCTCATCCACAACATCAACCTGGACTTTCACCTTACCATTCATCGCCTCTACCACAAAGACAATCTCCTTATCCTTACCCAAATTGCGGTTTAGGGCTTTCTTCCCCATCAAGACTTTCCCTCAATCCCTTTCTCACCTTCCACTACAATAATTCTTCTTTTCACACTCAAAGGAAGAGATGACTCCACTTTTTAACAACTTTAGCTCCCTTTCTTAACCTTAGCCAAACCTTTACTCTTGAGCCTAACCGAGGGAGACTCCTCAATCTCCAAATCTATATGTGAATCACCAAACCAAGAGGGGCTAGCCCCTTTCCTCCCCATTTTCCTAGTATGATTGTCAAAATCTTCTAGAGAAATAGAGTCCTCTTCAAATGAACCTGAATCTTCACCCCCTTCATCCTTTCCTTCAAATTCATTACCCATTTCATAACCAAAGTGGACATCCTTAAGCTTACAAGCTCTATTTAATTTAGGTACTTCTAGTACATACTTAACTTTTACTTATTCCATAATCAGAAGCATTAGACCCTCATGCAGAAAGGGGTTATTGGGGATTTTTTCTAAATTCCATAATTCCATTTTCCAGTGAGAGGAGAAAATAAAAAGGGAAAGACACCAGTTTATTATGCCTTTAAAGTGGTTAAGCAACAAGAAATGACCATATAAATAGTAGATAATCTAGTACCGTCTAGAGTGAAGTATCTCATAATGGCCATGACAACATCCCTCCAAATGGGCTAAATGGAATGTCGATCATAACCTCCACAAACTAATCTCTTAAGCTTCACCCTTTCCTTCCATTTAAAGAAATTGACCAAAGTTGACTTAGAAGCCGATCATTCCCTATAAAATTTCTTTCCCTCAAAAGATAACCTGATAATCTTCGCAATCAGGTCCTCTGCAATACTAATCTCCACCCCGAAGACTCTCAACACCCTATTATTCCAACCATTAACAAACTTGTTGGAAACTTGTGAGTCGAACCCATGAAGCTTCAACATAAAAGGGGTAACCCCAATGCCCTTCTCCAAGATTTCCAAAAAAATGTCATTCACTTGAAATTCTCCATAGGTAACAGGTTCCAATCTACACCTATCACCCCCCATGGTCACCAAAACATGACTGAACACAACTTTCTCCCTAAAAGGAAATAGCAGCAAAAGAAAATGAAAGTTCTAGATACAAAGGAGGAGGAAGAATCAAACACCCATAATCTATGTAAAACTAACAACAAAAGGACTAGAATTCATCATGGTCACTACAATAGAAATCTTTACATAAGCTTACCATACTTATCACGACATTCGTGGAGCTCCACATGTCTTTTCATATTAATGAGGAAATTTTGAATCCAAACTCTTCTAACTCCCAAAACACAGGCCATCATGTGACGTTTAATCATATTTAATAATATTTTGAATCTAAATAGGGGTGATATCTTGAGAGTCCCAATGATTAGTAGAGAACACCCCTAAATTGGAAAGGAAGATAGGTAAGCAATTAGCTTCATGATAAACATGGGATACATAAAATTCCTTGAAAGAGTTCAATATGAAAATAGTATCCTCAATAATCTACTCAATTGACCAAGAAGAAGGATGCACCCTCTTAAGACAATTGACAATATTTAAAGAATCTCTCTCCAACCAGTTTTTCTAACACCCTTCTCTTGAGTGAGCTTCAGGCCATAATAGGCTATAGAAGCTTCTAAAAATTGGTTTGTCTGGGTTCCCAAAGGGAGTTGCACCATAGAAACTAGCCTACCATGAGAATCACGTAACACTCCCCCACAACTAGCATGACCCAGATTTCCTTTAGCAGCACCGTCAAAGTTAACTTTATACCAGTCATGAGGAGGAGCTTGCCACACCACACCA
The DNA here is from genome assembly GCA_007258455.2 of Sequoia sempervirens. Taxonomy (NCBI): domain Eukaryota; kingdom Viridiplantae; phylum Streptophyta; class Pinopsida; order Cupressales; family Cupressaceae; genus Sequoia; species Sequoia sempervirens. The sequence goes on along the minus strand of VDFB02338687.1, from coordinate 9,442 downwards.
TCCCTTAATGATTTGGCCTTCCTCAAGGGAAAAATAAATAATTTTCCTAAGGTATGTTGATAGGACAATAAAAGAGATGAAAATAACACTTAATTCATCAACAACTAGAGCTAATATATGATAAACCCTTTATTACATCAAAATTACATACCCTTACAATTTCACATTTTTGTTTTAGGAATTCTTTAGTGACCATTCCCATATCATATTTAGTGATCATTTTAACATCAACTTTGGCCATTTTCCTTCACCAAATTACCAAATTTTCTATCATGTTTTGATTATTCTTATTGACATAAAATCACATGTTAAATTTTGAATAGTTTCTCTAGGATATGAGTGCAATGCTCTTGAGAATTTAGATGATATTATAGTGTCCAATGAATTTCAAAAAATTTAAATGTTTCTTCTTTACCAATTACCTAACATAGGAAAAAGATAATACAATTAATCTATAATGTGCAATTAAATAGTTAACCTAACATAGGAAAAAGATAATACAATTAATCCCAAAAAAAATTATACAAAATAGCAACTGTAATTGTGAATCATCCTCTCCCATTTCCTACAGTTGAAAGCATCTTTCCATTTAATTTGGAATTTTCTTCGCCTTTTATTTTCTCTTTCTCTACCTCCTACTTCATTTTTTCATTTCATACATTTTTAGGTTTTATAAAAAATTAATTAAACATCCAAGTTATCATAAAATAAGCCTTTGATAGATACCCTAACAATGAATATGGAGTGATCTCCATTGCACTCTATACATCTAATTTTTAAAATCAAACATGATATTCTAGATTGCCAAAAACTCAAAATAAAAAATAAAAAGTTAAAATAAAAATTTCTTGAAAATAGAAATAAAACCTTGTTCCCTCATGTAAGTCTAATATGGTGCACATTATTATAGTGAATCCTATTTTTTGTATCACCTCATTTAGTGTCGCCAATAATCTCCATATGGAAACTCCTAGTGGATGTGAGGATCCTTTTAATGTTAACATAACTACAATTTTAATTTTTTTATAGCGGCAACATTCTGATTCCCACTTAGAGGATACGCATAAGTGCATGTTTAACTCTAGTCAATTGATGACTTAGATTTCACTCAATAGAATAATGAATAGGGTTTTTTCTTGACTTAGGATTATTTCCAGGGCTTCTTTCCTCTTGGGAAAATGTGTCCATTAGAGATTGACTATAAGACATCCATAGTCAACAATTTTCTTGAGGAATTGATGGTTAGGAGTTATTAATACTTGGAAACAAAATTGGGCTTCAATAGTACAAAGGAATCTAGTCTCGGAGGATAGGATTGATAGAGCAATTATCACGAAGGGACTCATAGACTTATTATAATTAATCAAGAAAAAATCTTCAATACTTAAATTATTTAGACTTTAGATAATTGAATCTTGCAAAGAGCCATAGGATAATGGATTCAGTCTAGGCTATTAGAATTTTCCTCAAAGAGTTATGGTAATACTTCCTTTTATGATTTATCCATAGGGTTTATACAATTATCTCTTAACAAATCTTGACCATCTATAAGACTTGATTTGTATCTAGGATATATGCTCAATTTATGACATAAGAAAATTACTTACAAAATTTAGGAATTACATAAATACTACATGTTAGCCTCTAACCATCCATGGGTCCAATTGTTTAGATAATTTCCTCTCTAAGGTCAAGTACACTTAAGTAGCTAGGTTCACTAACTAGAACATTATAGAATCATGTCACATGTCTTATAAATTAAAACCGAAATAATAATATAAAGTAATGTATTTAAATATGAAGGTATTAATCCTTCAAGGTTTCATAATTAGCTTTAGCAAATTTGACAATAAAACACTAAACTTCTACTAATTAAGCCTTCTAGGAAGTTCATACAAGCCTTAGGTAATTTATATCACACAGTATAATCATGGTATTCAAAAACTAACTCTATCTTTGAGGTGATGGGTCAAATTTTACATAACTAGTTTACACAAAGTATTATAATATTTAACTATTAACATATCCTTTACAATTCTCTAGATTGTACAACTTAACATTTGCCTTAAGAAAAAATTAATAACAGGTCTCTTGATCCTTAACCAATAATTTGATGATTGTCAACTTTCACCCAACAATCCTTAATGCTTCCTACTACACATCTTTGATGGAGTCCTTAAGCAAATCTACCCCTTTCTCCTATAAACATATTGGGTAAACAAATATCACAAAGTTCATTACAATAGTCAAATATAATTGTAGTTAGATTATTGAATTTAAAGATAATATGCATTCATCTTTATTGTAACAAAAGTTATTCATTGATTCATATAATGTAGGAACACATTTTACCAATTTACTATTTGTGTGTAGAGTACTTTGCTTGGATGCCAACCCAAGTATCATGTCTCCTCTTCCTCCTATACACCATTAAAATGATCTATTCAACTTCATAAGGATGTTACTAAGGTGTGTGGCCTTTTAGAGGTCTTCATCCCATTTGATTGGTATAGTGATTCTAGAATCTAAGCAATTTTGTAGCTAATTTCTAGAACCAATCCAAGATAACCATGAAATCCACCACTTAACCAATCTAGGAAAAATATGACATCCACCCATTAGCCAATCTAGAACTCAATATCACTAGATTGACCAATTGATACATGCACACACATGCATATGTATAGACACAAACATGTCTCTAAGCATTTGAGCCACAATTACATTCAACATAATTTGGGGGGCTACAATCACTCCAATGAGCCCTAACACATATTAACAAGGAAATACCTTGATCACAATGTAACACCTTGCTATACCAAATCAACATTATCCAACTTTAAACTAACATAGCAATCATCTTAAGAACACCTTGATAATCAATGCAACACCTCACTATGGAAAGACATGCTATTCAACTTGTAATAGAGATATAAAATATCCCATCTCTACTAGAATGACCATCATTGGATTTTTGATTCACCAAAATGACCACTATGTTACTTTATGCATGAATGACCATGGTGTCTATAAATTGGTGACTATACAACTCCATTGAGGCCTGAAGGATGATCAACAATTTAGTCCACAAAGTCTTCCTTGTGGTTAGATCAAATGCATATTGTGCTACAAGCCCATACATGACGATGATCCCAACATAGACTTGAAACCTATGAACCCACAAACATAGAATGACATGTTCACACAACAACCACATTGAGAACTCTAGCTTGAACATATATCGTCACGATTTAATAACATCACTAATCACACACACATAAAGCATACCCACAATATTATTTCACCAATTTCAACCTAAACATATACCTCATCTAAACCTTCCTCAACTCTCTTAATCTCATATACTCTTCATTAATTTGTATGATGAATTGTAATCTCATATACTCTTTGCTAATTTGTATGATGAATTGTAACTACAGTTATTTATCAAAATTACTCCAAAAGTCGAATTTGTAGGTTTTATAAATATATCGCTACATTTTCCATACACGTCTACCAGAGCAGTTCCAAAGCTCCCATTCGGTACAAGTTGCGAGGATGCTGGAAAAGGTTGTAGAGTTCGGCTTTACACCAGCCAATCGTATTTGGTTGAAAGTTTCTAAAGCCTTCTCAACAAATACATTTTGTTAATATCCTGCAACTAGGGAATTCCATGAGAAAACATTTCTTTGAGGCATTCTATCAAACAGTTCTCGTGCCTTGTCTATGATTCCAACATTTTTGCATACATGCCTACCAGGGCAGTTGCGACTACAACATCTGACAAAATTCCACTATCCATATCCTGTAATGGATGTCCATGCCCTGTTCCAAAGCTTCCATTTTGGCAGAGGCGCAAAGAATGATGGCAAAGTTGGCGGAGTCTGGCTTTACAGCTGCCAATCGCATTTAGTTGAAAGTTTCTAAATCCTTTTCAACAAGTGCATTTTGCATATATCCTGCAACCATAGCATTCCATGAGACCGCATTTATTTGAGGCATCCGGCTCAAACAGTTCACGTGGCCCTGTCTGTGTTTCTGCATTTTGCATACATGTCTACCAGAGGATTTCCAACTTAACCGTCTACATGCTCTGCAGATGGGCTTGGAGTGTATTACTATTCAAAGAAAAAAAAAGAGAGCAGCAGCAAGCTAGGCTTCAATAAGAAGTAGCAGCAGGGAAAAAAAGACATCAAAGCATTTCTTGCACTAGAAATCCTCCTGTTGCTGCTTGAGCGGGAGAGGCAGATTTGAAATTTCAATTCAAACTTAACCGTCAGTTTCAGACAGCTGGATTGGACGGAAGTTGCAATGACCGTGACTGTCGAGAGTCAGAGGAGTGCAATAGAGAAGAAAACGGGGAACGGAAAATTAGAACCCGACCGAACAGTGTAAGAGTGGGACCCAGAGCCACGTAAGAAGTCAAACCCTTAGTGTGTGATGTTTAAGCCGCGCCGAGCAGCAGCAAGAACGCATCAATATTATCGGCTTCCATCGTCCACCGACTGTCGATTTTCGTTGGTAGTTGAGCTCCACTGCCTAACCTTCCCCATTTTTACTGCTTAAATCTACGAATGCATTCAGAGCAAGCAATAACAGCGAGCAACAATGGCAAAAACCCTAGCTTGGCGGCTGACGGTACTGTGCATGGCGATGAGCAGCGTCGGTATGGCGGAAGAAAAAAAAATGCTGTTTTACATGCACGACGTGGTGGTGGGGAGCAACCGAACGGCGGTGCCTGTGAGCGTGGGAAGCATCACAAGGCTAGGGTTTGGCGCCACCGTAGTCATCGATGACATCCTCACTGAAAGCTCTAACCCTAATTCCACGCGCCTCGGCAGGGCCAAAGGAATGTACGTTTCCGACTCCCTCGACGTTACGCAGCCCGATCTTTTGCTGCTCTTCACCGCCGTCTTCGAGGAGCCCCCCGAGTACAGAGGGAGTACGCTTTGCATCCATGGCGCTGATACAATTCTCAAGGAACAGCGTGAGGTCGCCATTGTTGGCGGCACCGGCAAATTTAGGTATGCACGGGGCTCTGTAGTTATCAGCACCATTGAAACCTCTCTTCTTGCCAACGCCGTCCTCCAGTTCAATTTAACATTCCGGCTCGATTGAATCCAATAAAAGTTTAGATGCTAGGGTTTGGAATTCCTTGTCCTTGTTTCTGATATTACGAAGCTTCAGGCTTCAATGGCCATCTTAAGTAACTACTAGGAATTTTTCCAATAAACTTTAGAAATCGTCCAGCTTGCTGGATTAACCCATAGCAGGATGAACGAATAGCATATATGTATATAAATATTTCAAATCACAGAATATAACTATAATATGTCAGATTATGTAGTTTGCGAGATGGTGGAAATAAAATTTTTGGACCATTTGCAAAGAGTGTGAATATCATAGTAGTGGTGATATTGGAAAACTTTTACAAATGGGGTTGCAAGGTTAGTGGATTTAATCTTGGAGAAAACTCTATGGTTAAGCACACTTGAGCTGGAGTAATATCGGGATTGTGACCTCCCAAGAAGACCTAGTGCTTCACCTTATGAGCATCATCTAGATGCAATGAGTGTTGAGTGGACCATTCGCTATCATAAGAGATGGGTTATTGTGAACTATTACTCATGAAACATGGATCAATGAAAAGTTCTTGTAATGTATTTTATTTGAACATCATCGAGTTTAATGGTTAAATAACTCATCTTTAACCAAAAAATGGTAAATATTTGTCATATTTTCAAGGAACTTTAGAAGCTAAAAAATATTTTTCAATTGTATTTAATTTATGTCTTAAAATTCTCAAACTATAGTGTTCTTTTATCATATTTTTTGTTCTTTCATAAGAAAGAACATGTGCATATATCATATGTAGTATGTTGGAAAAAAATTTATTATTGTTTGTTCTTTATGTATTAGGATTAGTGAACAAGAATAATGTTATTTCATTCAATTATTTAAAATGCTTGTGAAATTGAAATGAATTAATGGATGTTGCTCAATTCACATGCATCCTCTTTTACACTTGAACCAAGAAATTAGAGAATGAATATCATCCTTCCTATTCATGTTAATTGTTAACTTGTGTGCCAATAGTGGCATGGTGTGATGGTTAAGTTGTTATATTGGTATTATTGGCATCAAGGTTCAAACCCCATTGGGGTGTAATTGTTGAGAATTTATATTGGGGATGAGGTCTCTTGTTTGTGACCTCACTGATTCATAGCTCCGGATCAAAAGTGTTTACCCCTCTTAGTAAAAAAAAAAAATTGCTAACTTGTGTGATTAGATTATGGTTAAGAGTAGCTAACCTAATCAATAGTACAAAGTGGAACCCTATCTCATGTATTTGATGTCATTGGTTTAGCTTGATACATGTCATTATTCTTTCTTTGCCCTTGTGATGAGTTGTCTTACATGGGATAAATCTTCCACTAGTGCATGGTGTACAATGAGGGTGTTACATTGGTATGTGTGTTACCTTCAAGTGGATGGAGGTAATCATGTTTCTCAATCTTGTGTGTATTGATTGTCATGACAAATGACAATATATATATGTTTGAGAGTGTATTATATACACTATTGTGTTATGTTTGTTAATGAAAAAATGTTGACCATATTTTCTCCCATTTTGTCTCTTGTGTGGTTTGCAATTCTTTGCAACTCAATGTAAATAGGAATTAATCATTATTTTTAACAAGTACACAAACAAGTCAAAATGGTTTTTAAATTATATTTAGAATCATGAATTATACTAAGGATAATGAAGAAGACTATGAAGATGTAAATTCATATCATGAGCAAAGAATTAACTTTGGTCATTTACATATTAGTACATTCACTGTCTATTCATCTCTATTTTATCCTATTAGCATTAATTTTCATACAATCCCTCACCTCGAGATGGCCACTTTATCCCTTTGGATCATTTCCAAGTGGCTTGGGTTTTTAAATCATTAGCTTGCATTATCAAGCTAGGTATATTGCATGTTCAAGCTTTTTGTCTTTGATCATTGTTCAAAGTTGTTAAATTAGTTTGCTTGGAAGCTTAATCAAAGAAGAATCAATACTTGCCTAGTAAGTTCTCAATGTCTATAGACACCACCCCACTTCATACACAAGTACACCAACCCCAAACACATCTAATTATTGGCCCCACAGCTGTCTTTGCACCAAAAGGTCGACCCTGTTAATGCCTGATACAACCGCCAGAGTTAACAGATCCACGGGAGGCGATTAGTCCATGTCACGAATTTTGAAGGGAGCACTAACCATTTTCCAACAATCTCCCCCTCAGCACAAGCCGAGGGGATTAGAACTCGGCACCTTTGGCTTTGATACCAATTGTTGGCCCCATGGTTGTCATTACACCAAAAGGTCGACCCTGTTAATGCCCAATACAACTGCCAAAGTTAACAGATCCACGGGAGGCAGTTAGTCCATGTCACGAACCCCAAGGGGAGTGCTGACCATTTGCCAACACTAATACATTCACAAATTCCTTACTAGTTCATCTTCGTGTGCTAGGTTCAATTCCACACAATGGATCAATTTTGTATTTGCAAATCTAAATCAAAGTGAAATATAGTCAAATTAATGATTTTGAGGCTTTCCGAATCAATTCTTAGCATCTTCAACAATGCATTCCATCATCTAGATTTAAGCTAAGAATCTTATTTTATTTATTTTAATTTTGTATTTATTATAATATTTATTACATTAATATATTTTTAGCCTCAACTCTAAATTGTTATCTTTTATTGTTTAGTTTTTTGTCAACTAAGAAAATTGTACTAGAAGCATTTATTTTTCATTACAAGTTAATAAATAATTATATATTTAAAATTAATAATATGTTATATTAAATAAATACTTATTAATTAATTTCATATTAAATATTAATATTTTTATTAGTATTATAAATTAATAAATTAGTTTATAAATCATTATAAAATATACTATTAAATATTATTTAAATAATATGTTTTGATTAAGAATTTATGTAGAATATTAAATACATGGGATTCTTCACTAGGGTGAAGATGTGCAAAAATCACGATGATGAGTTGGAGCAATAAAGGGAGTGGTAGTATAGTAGTAGAAGGAGAAGAAAGCTTTAAACAAAATTGGTGACAAAGAAACAAGTCTACAACAAAATCTTAACAAGAAGAGAACTTCTACAAAGGTGGTTAAGGAGGCTATAAAGGAGCTCAAATGTGACTTCCTCTCCCCTCTCTTCATTTTTCCGTAGATACCACACCACAATCACCTTGTTCCAAGGGCTTATAGGACCCTCAAGTCTACAAGGAGTGCATTAATATTATTAACCCCTACCATGGATACAATGAATATTGCAACAGATAAATCTTAAAGGTTAATTGTAATCTCTCCCCTTAGCTTGAGCATAGAAGTTCAACAATGACCTCCAAGTTATTGGGAGAGGTGTGTTGTACACATTGCATGTAATGTAAAAATAAGTAATAATAGTAGTAATGTAAAAATAAGTGTGCATCTTAGAAATGTGGATACCACATGGGTTAGCCATTCTTTGTGACACTTGCATGTTGTATGAGAGATTGGGGTAAATATTTAATGTGCATGACACATTGAAAAAATATTTAATATTAGAAAACTTAGTATCGATTATTTAATTTTTGGTCATCATTTAGTGAGCTCATAGTTTTAAATCACATAGTTTATGCAATTTAACCATGTGGCAGTTTTGTGTAAGGGGTAAGTGCACCAAGATGGTTCCCAAAAAGGGGGCTTAAGTGGCCACTTTTTTTCTGAAATCAGGAAATACTGACCTTGGACGTGAAATTGAGGATAACTACACTCAAAATTTTGAGATGGAACAAAAACAAGGATCGAAGTGCTCCGAGTCTACTTTCTAAACTACTAATTTATTTTTAAAATGGTTGAGATTAAGGGGTTCAAAAGAGGGATGTACAAAAATTGTTGTTGTTTTTGTTAGAAAAACATAACATAGCAACTCTTGTACGACCATAGCAAGGTGAAATTTTTTGTAGTATTTTTAAAATCGCTACGGTCAAAAGTTAACTAGTAATATCTAGTTGATGCATGATTTTTTTGATAATTTTTTAATGAATATTTGATTTTTTACTAATTTTCTAAGTGGGCACTTTCTAAAAAGTAGAATTTTTGTCGTGCTCCCCCTACAAATTTTGGAAAGTAATAGATTTTTTTAATTTTTATTTTTTAAAATTTGTAGAATGGAGTCTAGTTTCTAAAAATGTAATTTATTTGAAATTTTGATGAACGGTTAATTTATAATGAAACAAACACCAAACATTGCTTTTTTGACAAAAAATAGACATACAAACAAAAAAATTATGGATGAAAGACCTAACATTGTCAGAAAGTGAAAAAAAACATCCTTGGAAAGCTAAGAGAGAACTTAACATTACCCATGTGTTTGATT
>VDFB02338686.1:0-25378 GCA_007258455.2 Sequoia sempervirens | reverse complement strand
ATTGTCATCCTCAGAGTCAGGGGAGGCTTCAAGATTAGCAGGGGCGGGCATGTTTTGGTAATGCTCGACAATTAATCTAATTAGACCAGTATGCAAAATAGGGAATCTTCTAGGGTTTTTTTCTAGTCAACCAAACTTTTCCTCAAAGAGCAGCAAAGAAAGTAGGGGAAAGAAACCATTACCTTGTAGCAGAAGTGGTTAAGCAGGGCAAAGTGATAGTCGTAGACCCTGGTGAAACGACCATCCATAGTTATGTACTCCATTATGACACGTAGGACCTTTCTCCACAGGCCTTTAATGGTATCGGCATCAAAGTAGCTATTAGCAATTTTTACCAATTTCAGCTTTTCTTTCTCTGTTTTAGGAAATATGACGACGACATCGTCGGAAAAAACCCTATCCCTGAAAAACCTTTTCCCTTCATTGTATTATATTTATATGTTAATTTTATGTGTATTATATTAAATTATAGTTTTTTTTGTTATAATAATTTTATAATTGTATTGAATATTTATTTATTATAAAATATAATTTCTATATAATATATATTATAAAAAATTATAATTAATTATTAATTATATGTATAATATTTTGTATATTATGTATATAGAATCATTGCTATGATTAAATATAATATATAATTTAATAAATCTATATATTAGTATTTTAGAAAAGAATTCTATCATTAATGTAATATATTCTTTAACTCCAATGGATTCTGAAATGGCGAGCTCTTCACAACTATAAAGCAGAAAGGTCTGTTGGGCGGATGATTTTGAATCTACTAAGAACCCACCTCAAGAGCATGGAAGGCCTCCTGATAAAAGACAACATTCAGAACATTTCTCTCACTCTCGTTGAGAATTTTCAAAGGGGGAAAATTTTCTTCCAAAACCTAACCCTAATGGTGAGGGAATTTTGGAAACCCCAAAGCAAGACTCTTTTCACGGGGGAAATTTCCTCCCAAAATTCAACCCTAATGGTAAGGGTATTTTGGTAACTCCTAATCTAGATTCTTTTCAAAATGCCTCTAATCCGACTTAAAGGAATCATAATATTCCACAGAGAACATCTATGCCTCCAGGCAGGAATGCCCTTATTCACAATAATCAAAATGGTCCAAAGTTTCCAAGGAACCATTTCCATCAAGAACATTTTTGAACTTCTCCATTCTCTCACTCCTCTCCCAATTGTCTATCAATCCGACAATCCAATCACATTCCTAGGATCCCTCACTATCAAAGGAAAAAGTAATGGCGCCTGAATCAGTGCAGAAATAAGAGCTCTTTTCAAAGCCAAGGGAGAAAACCCTCACTTTCAGAAAAAATAAATAGCTCAATGAATAATGAAAGGAATAGATTTACGGGTCCGGATAATAATAATGGTGACTCTGGCTTGCTTGGTTTTGGTGCAACGACTGGAAATGAACGAGAATGGAGACCAGTTCCTAGAATTCCCTTGTTTCATGACAATCAATATGATGATTGTGAGTAGAATGACTTCTTTGTTCAACTTTGGGGAGATGATATGCCGCTTTCAAAAATAAGAACATGGATTCGAGAGAACTGGTATGAGTTCTTTGACTTGTTTGTGGTTTCTACATCTTCTTTCTTTATAATATTTAAAAACCCAACAATCAAAGGTAAAATTATGAGAAAAGGGCCTTTCTGGATTGGAAATTCCTTTTTAGGGATTTTAAATTGGAAAGGAAATTTATCTTTGGAAACCCTAAATTTGTGCCCTCAACCTGTTTGTTTCTCTCTAGCTTTTCTTCTAGTTGAATACCTGGACTTACCATCCATTAAACAAATTGTAAATCATTTTGCATTATTTCTTGAAAGTGAATTCTTGATTGTTAACAGTAAACCCTCGATTAGGGTTTGGGATCTGACAGAAAAATCTTTTGCTTCGCTTCCTCTTAAAAATTGACACTCAACTAAAAAAGGAGAGTGGATTCAACAAATCAAGTGGGAAACCTCAGAATGGAAGGAAGCTAACCTTATTATTGATTATATTTATGTTTTTATTTAGTTTGTATTAAATAAAAAATATATTAAACAATAATTTTTTTATTAATTTATATTTAATAGTTGTTATTATAAAATATAATTTGCATTATATATAATAAATAATATATATTTTTTAGGTAAATATATATAATATATTAATTATAAAACAAATTATATAATATTTATTGATATTAAATAGTGTATTATAAACGGGTTTCTCAAGGACAGGAATGAAAGGGGACCCAGTTCTAGTAATCCTATCCATCGACGGGTCAGCAGAGGGCACAAAATTATTAACACAAAACGCTTCAGAGTTGGGGGAATCTTCGAAGTACGACACAAGGTTTTTAGCCTTGGGATTCTTATCAATAAGGGAGGGGCTTTCCAGATCGGGCACAACACATCCTTTGACAGTAAGAGGGTTAGGGTTTTTCTTGCCTGAAAGGGCAGCAGGCGGACTAAGGACTATTCTAGCTGGACTTGAATTGGGTAGAAACCCCGAGCAGCTGTGTTCAATATCATCATCCTCAGAGTCAGGGGAGGCTTCAAGATTAGCAAGGGTGGGCATGTTTTGGTAATGCTCGACAATTAATCTAATCAGACTAGTATGCAAAATAGGGAATCTTCTAGATTTTTTTTGTGGTCAACCAGACTTTTCCTCAAAGAGTAGCAAAGAAAGTAGGGGAAAGAAACCCTTACCTTGTAGCGGAAGTGGTTAAGCAGGGCAAAGTGATAGCCGTAGACCCTGGTGAAACGGCCATCCACAGTTATGTACTCCATTATGACACGTAGGACCTTTCTCCACAGGGATTTAATGGTGTCGGCATCAAAGTAGCTATTAGCAATTTTTACCAATTTCAGCTTTTCTTTCTCTTTTCTAGGAAATCTGACGACGACATCGTCGGTAAAAACCCTATCACTGAAAAACTTTTTCCCTTCAGTGTATTATATTTATATGTTAATTTTATATTACCAGTCTAATATCTCTCAGTCTCTGAGTGGGAACAATGCTCCTATCAAAAATGACTTATCACATTTTTAGAATATCTTCAGTGGTTCAGAAGAAGATTTGTGGAAAATTGTAAATGAAGTTATGAATAAAGAAGTTGAAGACCTTATTGAGGAAATAGTTGATGAAGTCTTAGATGAAGATGGTCAAGGCATTAATACTCCAACTCCTCCCATCACTCAATTAGCTTCTAAAAGAAAGCTTGATTTCCACGAAGCTGTAACTTCTATATCTTCTTGTCCATCTTCTTCTCTTCCAGTCACTTTGGACCCTCTCTTCGCCTCCTATTTCTCAATTAGATTTTGAACTCAAGGCTTGAATTTCTCCCAGAAATAAACGAGGGAAAAAATATAACAAAGAAAAAAAGAATTCGGAAATTGCTACAGGTATTCGATCAACTTTGGAAATGAATCTCCGATCTACTTCTAAGAAATTTGTGAGGTTAAATACCTCCTCTCAATTTTGGCAATGTGATTCTAGTGTCAGGTAACATCCTCAGGAAGAATTGAAAAGAAGAGGAGAGAGGAACTCTCTCCTCAAGGACAATGAGCATCCTCTCTTGGAATGGTAGGGGCTTAAATTCCCTTAACAAGAAACACTTAATTCAGCGTCATCTATTAGGTACTCTTTCTGATATCATTATTCTTCAGGAAACGAAGCTATCATGCCTGAAAGAACCATGAAAGACAGAGATTCTGAACAAGCACCATGGAGATAGAATGTGTAAACTGAACCTCATATTATTAGGTAGTCAAGGGTATCCTTATAAAGGAGAAATATCCAAGAGCTGAACAAAATATCAGGAAAATATCAGGAGGGAAAAATATCAGGTAAATATCTAGAAAATATCTAGGCTATGTGAATGAGTCATAGAACAATAAATTCCTAACTAGGCTTAGGTCAACCTATGTGTATGCAAGCATTTAATGTATACACTCACACTGCCCCTTAAGCATAACTTAGGTAGGCAGGGATAACATGGGTCCCAGCCACTAGCCTGGTGAGGTACCCATGTCCAAAGTAATCTCTCATGAAATGGAGAAAAGTAGAAAACCCTGTGGGAAAAAACTACCCTCCAAAAGAGAGAAAAGATGCATGAAAATTATACACATGAAGAAGTACTACTTCTTTCACTAAGTACAATATATGATTTCCTCCATAAGAGAGAAAATAATAGAAGGTCTATGAGGAACCCCCATAATACATGTCCTACTACATTAAATTCACATAGTGAATAGAGGATCAGATGTAGTTCCAAGAATGCTTCACAATGTCCCTTCCCTTAGGAAGAAATGAAACCAACTAAATATGCAAGATATCTTCCCATGTGAGAATATGTATGTATGATCTTGAATAGAGTTGAAGCTCATCCAAGAATGATGATGATGGTTCCCATCATGTCTTTGAATGTTGCTCAGGAATATACAAGCCAATGCTGACATGTGACGAATACTGATGGAATGAATCAAGTATCATAGAAGATTCTGTAACATGGACCACAAGAACCATAGATGTATGGAGATAACTAGAACCATAAGAATCTGACACTATCACTATAGAAGTTGATGTATATGAAGGAAGAGCAATCACATCTAAAAAAGACAAGGCTAATGCAACTTTATTGAAGTTATCATTAAAAAGAAGACTGATGTCTTCAATGTGTGCTTCCATGTCATCAATGCGGGACTCTATGAAAAGACATGAAAGGTCATGTAGATATGCATCCCAATGAGAAATGCTAGGAAGATACGCAACAAATTGATGAAGAAAATAGCCACAAAGTCTGACGATCTGCAACAAATTGTGCCTATGTAAGTAGAGGTGTCTCAAACTTTTTGAGTAGAGATACGCCATAGGGGTGGATCGATTCTTTCTTTCTATGTGTAGGTTGACTCCAAACAGCCTCTCAAATTGCTGTATAAATGCCTAACCATCATCCTACAATTACACACAATGGAAACAAATTGAATACAATAGATTCATTCTAACTTTGGCTTGCACTATCTCTCCCTAAGCTCTGATACCATGAAAGAACTGTGAAAGAAAAGGATTTTGAAAAAGCATAGTTGAGATAGAATGTGTAAAATCAACCTCATATTATTAGAAAGTCAAGGGTCTCGTTATAAAGGATAAATATCCAAGAGTTGGAAAAAATATTAGGAGGGAAAAATATCACGTAAATATCTAGAAAATATCTAGGTTATGTCAATGAGTAATAGAACAATAAATGCCTAAGTAGGCTTAGGTCAACCTATGTCTATGCAAGCATTTAATCTATACATTGACAATGCCAATCAACAATATAAACTTTCAGATCTTGGAATGATTGGGATTTGGTTGTTTCCCCTACATTTGGTGCTTTGGGGGGAGCAGTCACTCAGTGGAATAAAATCTATGTAAAAGTTGACTCATTAGAAGTTAAGGAAAAATGGATAAAGGTTTCTGCTAGATGCTTAAAAACAAACATGCATTTCAAAATTTAAAATGTTTATGCTCCTTGCTCATTGGCTTGAAAAGGACAAGTTTTTAGACAAATTTCTGCAAGTTTTGATTATGATGCACTAATGCTTAAAATTATAGCGGGTGATTTCAACGTGATTAGAAGTTCTTCAGAAAAAAATGGTGGTATAACTCCCCCATTTGCTTTGTTAGAAGACTTTATTAACTTTATCTTATCCAAAAATTTATATCACTATGGGCTATAAAAAATGTTATGTATACTTGGAAAAATAGGCGTAAGGATTTTTTGCACATTGCAGAAAAACTTGATCTTCGTTTGCTCTAAAAAAATTGGTTGGTAACACCTCAGGATTTCTTTTTGATCATTCATGCTTTACCGGGTTCAGATCACTTTCCAATTTCTTTCTCCTTTTATAATTTAAGAAATAAAATTAAACTTCCTTTCAAACTGGAGGCTATGAGGTTCAGAGGTCCAATTTTTTTTTATTTAATAAGAAATTGGTGGCTTTCCAGTTCCTTTTTTAAGGGAACAAGAATGTTCCAACTGAGTAAAAATTTACACCTCCTTAAAAGTAAAATCAAAGATTGGAACATTAATCATTTAAAAACATTTTCTCGAAAAAACTTTGGTTAGAATATGAGTTTTCTAATATTTATGAAGAGGTCATCAAAAAGGGAAATGACAGTTCTATCTTTTACTAGAAAAAAAAACTCAAAGTTGAATTAGAAGAGATCCTAGCTCGAGAGGAGTGCTATTGGAAACAAAAATCAAGAGAAACTTGGTTGAATGAAGGAAATAAGAAAACTGCTTTTTTTCATGCTCCGACCAAATTACATCGTCAATCAAATAAAATTCTGTCAATTTCTTCATCTTCATGGTCTATTCTTTCTTCTAAAAATTATATTGCATTTGAGGCAGTGAATTATTTTAAAAATATTCTTTCTTCAGATGCCCCTTACAATTCTCATGTGGAGAATGAGATACTTGACAATATCTCAGAACTTATAAATGTGGATCATAATAGTATGCTAATATCTAAGTTCACTCTTAAGGAGATCATTAAAGTTGTCTTTTGTATGGAACCTGAGAAAGCTCTAGGTCCAGATGGATTTACAATTATTTTCTTTCAAAAAAATTTGGGATATTGTGGGTGTTGATGTATTTCTTGCCTTAGAGGAATCAAGAAGATACATAAATGTATTAAAGTATTTCAATTCCACTTTCATTGCTCTCATCCCCAAGATTTCTGCTCCTTCCTCTTGTCAAGATTTCAGGCCTATAGCTCTTTGTAACTTAATTTATAAGATCTTCACAAAAGCTATAGCTTCTAGATTGGCAAAGGTATTAACTCTTATCATCTCAAAGGAACAAGGTGGTTTCATTCTTGGAAAGGATACTCCTGAGGTTCCATTGTGGCTCATGAAGTTTTGCATTCAGTCTCATTTGAAAAAACACCAGCTATGATTCTCAAATTAGACATGATAAAAGCATATGACAAAGTCAATTGGGAATTTTTATTGAAGATCTTGAGAAAATTTGTTTTTTCACAAGCTTAGTGTAAATGGATTCACTCGTGCTTCTCGGGAGCAATATTTTCAATTCTAATCGATGGTTCTCCTCATGGCTTCTTTTCTTCTTCTCAGGGTGTGAGACAAGGGGACCCTCTTTCTCCTTATTCATCCTTTTACTAGAAGGCTTAAGTAGATCAATCATTTCAATGTGAAATGCAAGGATTTGGAAAGGTATTTCTATTCAGTCCTTTCCTTCCCCAATCACACATTCACTTTTTTCTAGTGACACTCTACTGTTGGGTCAAGCCACCATGGTTGAGGCTAAGGTTATGAAAAAAAATATTTGAGCTTACTATTCATATTCTAGTCAAATCTGCAATGCTGCAAAGTCAAAGATATTTTCTTTCTAAATGTTGACCCTTTAATTGAAAGACAACTTCTTATTTTTTGGGGTTTTCAACACGATTCCCTTCCATGTAAATACTTAGTAATTCCTTTCTTTTTGCGAAAGGAAAAGCATGCTTTTTGGGACAACTTGATTTCTTCAGTTTCTAACAAAATTTCTCTTTGGATAGCCAAATGGATTTCCTTTGCAGGAAAACTTATAATTATTAAATATTTTTAAAGCTCTTCCATTTTATTTAATGTCGGTCTTGATTTTTCCAAAAGGGAAAGGCTTAATTCTTCAAAAAGTCCTAAGAGACTTTCTTTACATGAAAATCATGACAACTAAAAAGAAGCTATCAATAGTTGCTTGGGATTCCATTTGTGAACCTATATCACTAGGTGGTGCTGGTTTGAGAAATGTATTTCTTCAAAACAAAGCTCTAGGAGAAAAATTGGTGTGGAAAATATACTCCAAGCCTGAAACTAAATGGTGTACATTAATGAGGCATAAATACTTGGACTCTCTTGATAGAGAAAGAATCTTCAGCCAAAGGTAGCTTCCAAAAGGTTCTAAGATATGGAATTTCATTTCTTCATGTAGATCAGTTCTCCTTCCTCACCTTTCTTGGGTGATTAATAGTGGAGATAAGGCCCTTTTTCTTGAATGATGCCTGGAATGGTCATAAACCTCTTCATCAGCTTGGGGACTTGAATCGGATTGAATTAAAATTAAAATCTTCTTGGGGCCACAAAGTTAGAAATTATATTGAAATTGATACCTCTAACCCTTGTACTTGCAAAAGGAAATATTTTAACTTCCTCCAGGCACCATCATAGATCAAAGCTTCCTTAAAATCAGAATTAGATAAGAGACATGTTTTTTTGTCAAATAAATAGGATGAAATTATTTGGATAAAATCTAAATTTGGGGAGTACAATGTCAAAGATGGATATGCATCTCTTGTCAATGTTAATAATAGAATTTCCATTCCTTTGAAACTTTGTTGGGGCCCTCATATTTTTCCAAAGGTGGGTGCTTTTGCATGGTTAGCAATCAAACATAGAATCTTAACTGGTACTAGACTTGATAGATTGGGCGTCATTAATCTATTTCCTTGTGTAATGTGTGGGAAAAAATTTGAATCTACTGATCATCTTCTTCCATCATGTGATTTTTCTCAAAGTTGTTGGTATTGGCTTCTTAATCAGCTTGGTTGGTCCAATCCTTTGCATCACTCTTTTTATCTTCATTTTCTATCTTGACCATCTTTGTTCTATTCTTCAATATTCTCTCCTATTTGGGATATAAATCCCTCCATCATAATATGGAACATTTGGCTGGAAAGAAATTGTAGACACGCGAAATTAGCATTGTGCACTTAAATAGCATCACATTCATAAATCAAATTCAAACTCATCCATTCATCAGGTAAATCAGGTTCATTTAATTCAATCTGCTAAGGTCATTCACTTAAATTGAATAAATTAACTTTATTTAATTTAAGCCTATCATTCCCTCTTTGATTAAATAAAGCAAACCTTTATTTAATTAAATCTCAAATCACCTTTCATCTCCCTTTGATTTAATTTAAATCCCAAAATCTAAGTCAAATGGTTCAAAGCATCTAATCATCATCTTAACTAGGCTAATCCCGATTAATATAATCCAACCACCCATCACATCCTCTAGATTTTCCCACTTGCACCAATAAAGCATTTTAATTCATTTATAAATCCTCATTTTCCATCAACTTGGCATAAAAATGGAATATTCCTTCAAGTTTGAATTCAAAAACAAGTTGACATGTACATCCAACATGGCAATAACTTCTCTCTTGCATGTACCCCACTTAGCATTTAACTCTCAAATTCAAATTTGAAATCTCCCCCTCTTTGGCACATTCACCAAAATGTGCTCATTCCTCAACCTATCACAATTTGACAAGTGGCTTCATCTCATTGGTCAAATCATTATCCCACATTTCTCTATTTTGAGCTCTCTTCCAATTTGAAAATCTATAAATGAAAGCTTCATCCTTCATCAAATCATCCACAATCTCATGCAAAGTCACTCTCTTCAATTCAGAACTAATTTTTCCCACATCATATCATCTTCAAAGCAGTTTCATATCAACATATCATGGAGTTTAGCAAGGATTGGGAAAGGGCTTCTTTCCATAGAAGCACCAATCCACTATGAGATAAATTTGGATTCATGTTGTTTATATGCTTATTTAGTTTTTTTTATTGTTTTAATTTTTCATTTAGCATATCTAAAATGATGCAATATTTCATAGGGATATTAGATTTGTTGTGTTTTGCTTAACTTATTCTTGTCAAGGCTTAACATTTTGCAGATTTAGCATCCACATAAATAATAAAATTTTCAAGAAAAAATCTTCCACTCTACTTCAGATAATTCAAAAATTAAAATATCAGTCTCAAAAGTTACTAATTCTGCCTTGTTCAAGAAATCCTCTTCAAATAGACTCTTTTTTGAATGGGATTCTTTCATTTCAAAATCTTGGCATTTTTTAAAACTACCTAAGGTAGGCTCGATTAATCACATGAAGCCCACTATCAAAATCAACTCTTCTTCTGGTCTCCTCTTCCTCACATTTCATCAAACTAAACTTTGACAAAGCCTCTAGGGGTAACTCAGGGAAATCAAGTATTGTTGTGGTTTTGAGAGACTGGAATGGAAATTTTATCATAGAAGCATGTGAGCAAATTCCAAATGGCTCCAACAATGTGGTTGAATTTAGAGCTTTGAGTCTTGGACTTAATCTTGCCAATAACCTTTCAATTTCTCAACTCTTTATTGAAGGTGATTCTCCTATAGCAATTACAGCTTTAAAAAATAGGGATTCTCCTTCATAGAATTTGAAATATATTATGGATTTTATTCTTGTTCAATTGGAAGAATTTTCAAAATATACAATTGCTCATTGTTTTAGAGAATCTAATGTTATGGTAGACTTCTTGGCCAACAAAGCTATCGATGAGAATCTCCCCCCCAGTGAATTCTCGCTAGATGAATGCTTGTTACTCTTTCAAGATTTGCAACGATCTTAAGGAGTTAATAGTTTCTTTTATGCTCCCTTGATGTTAAATTATTTGTCCATCTTGGGATAACATTTTGAATTATTTAGAATTTGGTAATTTTATCCCCTACCCTTGCCACTATTGTGTATTTAAATATTGGCATCCTTGGTTGTCTTTGAATTTCCTAACAATCATCGACTTTCTCTTCACATGCATTTTTCTTGGAACTCGAAGTGTCATATTTTCTTCATTGGGCCTCAAAGGTTCTGACAGGGTTAATCTTATTGGGCACGTGTTAGGCTTGCCACTTCCAAGAATAAATTTATTTATGGTACCTTTTTTCTTTCATTCAGATGCTTCTTTCCTCAATTCATACATTCCTTTGGTATATTTAGAATTTTAAATTTGGCATTAATGCCTCCTGCCAAGCTGCCCATTTTGGCTTTGGTGGCAATCCAAAAATTTGGGGCTAATTTTGGTAATGATTCTCTTTGCTTTTCTGGTGCCTGACCATGAGATATTGATTTTGTAACTTGACGTTGGAGGAAGTTTTATCAGCGGATGTTTTGATATTTGTATTCTCCAACATCCTCCTTCATTCCCAAGAACAACACTTGGCATGTCAATATTTCTTGAGAGTACTCATCCACTCTAGTTCATTTATTGCAATTACATTTAAGCAAAGCTAAATCTTCATTTGGCTATGGTGGTTCCCATTCTTCGCTCTATTTTGTGTTTGAATCCTTACAGATACTTGTGTTTTTTGTTTTGGGTTGGAAAATGGACAATTTATTCAGGGTTTTGGTGCCACCCCATTTCCATGAAGTGAGGTTTTATACTCCTTGTATAAAGGAAAAATTAAGAAGAGCATTCTCCTTCGAATGCAAGCAAGTGTTTGATTCAATACAATTTAACATTTTGGGCTTCAATTGGCTTGACATGCACAACATGGTTCTTCCACATAAAATGGCCTCCCAATTCATCTCCAATCTGATGGACATATTAGGTGATACAAAGATGGTTAAATGTTTCGCAAGAACTTATTTATTTCCCCATGTCTACCCACTTTCTTCACTTCAACAGGGTTTGGAAAGGTATGATATATTGCAGGGCTCAAGTCTGGTTGGAGGTGTTATTAGCAGGAAACACCTGCTCATTGACTACCGCCTTTCAAAATTGCTCTCAACAATGTCTTATGGCTTCTTAAATGAAAACTACAGTGAGTTCAAAGTTCGTCTAAGACTCTTATCCCACCAATATGGGAATTTTGTACTTGTGACCCAATCTATATGTTGTTCAAAGCAATTCATCTTTTGATTCAGCATGCTATTGTGGAGCCACATGCAGAACCTTACTTTCCTCCACCTTTTGATATTGCTTCATCTAAAGGAAGCATGACTTGAGAAATTCTTTTCTTCTTCTCAGGTTTAAAGTTTGATCATGTATTGTTGCTCTTCCTCACCAATGGAATCTTTGTAGTTGGAAGAATTTTGTCTCTTGCTATCTTGCTGGAGGTCTTTAATACTCCAGATTGGAAACAGTTTGATCTAGCTTTTGGAAGCTTTGGTGTGTTGGTCTATAAGCGATCTTCTACTCTTCAGTCTCTCGATATTTCTCACTCTTCTCTGAATGTATTTACTAGGATTTTGAATTTCCTCGTAGCTCAATCTCTATTTTCTCTTGCAGTGGCCTTATTGATCTGATTTTGTAATATTTGAGAGTCATTTTGCTTCTTTTTGGCAACTCATTGTCTTTATGTAATACTTTTCTTTATCAATATATTTTGTGGCCCAACCACCTTTACCAAAACAAATAATAATAATACAATTTAGAGTATATCAAATATGAAAATGGGAAAAAAGACATTTTATATAGATTTTTTGAAAAATAAATTTGTTAAAATATATTGAATCTTCTAATGGGTTGTGAGGGTGCTTGGTGGGTGGGTAGCATTTTGCAAAGAGTTCATGTGTCTTGTCTTTGCTACCACATTTAGCATACATGCATATTAAGGAGCTTAAGAATCTAGTAGCTCTAAAACACCAATAGTTTTGGATTTAATTTTCATTTATTGTGAATAGATTGAAGTAGTAGCCATGGAGAGATTGTCCTTTAAACTCTACCCTTTGTTCTCATCCTCATTGCTGACTACATGAGAAAATTGATGTAAAATTTTGAGGTAAGTTGGTTACCATGGTTTCAGGGTGGTCTTTTTTATGAATCTGTACATAGCCAGATCATTTCTGGTTGTGTTTTATTTCATTCTAAAACAATTATGTTGTCATGTGCTAAATGAAGATGGTATGACCTCTACTATTTCACTATGTGTGAAGATAGCTTTGTTAACGATTGCTTTTATGGCATCAACATTAGCTCGTATCCATTTGATACTAGTGGGAGTTGAAAATGGCTCTGGACCAGTTTTCGCTCGGCAATCTCAACCTCACAAAATAAACATGGCTGAGAAAAATCAAGATTCTTAATGACAATGTCTGCTTTAGCTTCAATGAAAGAATTCTTTGATTGTTGCACTCTATCTCAGGTTCACCACTATGACCATTATGGCCGATGAAAAACCTTCTGGCCACTAGATAAAATAGTACTAGTGTCTTAGAGAGCATCTTTTAAGCTTCCAAATTTTGCAAGCATGTCCACCAGTGCAGTTGCAACTACAATATCTGATAAAATTCCTCTATTATTTATGCTTTGATGGACCATACCCTATTCCAATGCTCATATTTTGACACAGGCAAGGAGAATGCTGGAAAAAGCTATGGAGTCTGCCTTTACGCTTGCTAATTGCATTTTCTTGAAAGTTTCTAAAGATTTAAAAAAAATCATTTTGTGCATATCCTGCAATCTTTTCATTCCATGAGATAACCTCTCTTTGAGGAATTTTGTTAAACAATTCACTCAACTTTTCTATGCTTCCACATTTTACATACATGTCTACCAGACAATTTCCTTATCATTGGGCTTATTATGTTTTGGAAAACATCTTGTTGGTGGTAATATCATGTTTATTACAATATCATGCTGGGAAAAAATAACTAGGCATTTTCAAGTGAGATAACAAAAAAAAATACAACTTTTTTGTGTTTCATCTAGATCATTGATGGTGCTACATTATTGTTGATTTTAACAAATTTTTCCATTGAGAAGATGTGAGTAATCATGCATGTCTACTAGGGAAGTTGTGACTATAATATCCGACAAAGTTACTCTATCCTTTATGCTTCTATGGATGTCCATTCTGTTCCAAAGGTCCCATTTTGGCATGGGCAAGGAGGATGCTAGCATAGATTGCAGAATTCAGTTTTAAACCTGATAATTGCATTTTATTGCAAATTTCTAAAGCCTTTTCAACAAATGCATTTTGTGCATATCCTGTGATCATTGCAGTCCACTAGACCAAATCTTTTTGAGGCATCTTGTCAAACACAGGGCAGTTACAACTACAACATCTGACAAAATTCCCCTATCCTTTATGGTTTGATGGATGTCCATACCCTGTTCCTAATGCTTTGATGGATGTCGGTACCCTGTTCCTAAGCTCCCATTTTGGGACAGGTAGGGAGGATTTTCTGCTCTCCTCTGTTTGGCATTCATTGTTTACAACTGGAGGAGAAACAAGAGCAAACCATATGTGCTTCCTCTATTGAATGTCCCTTTGGATCCTCGGCGGTTTACCAGAACATATTTTGTAGGAGAAATCTTACGAAATGGTCAATCATTGGTGAACATTAAATGAATAGAAAAGAAGACCATAGATTTGAGGGTTTCAACCTAAAAAATGTAGGCAAAGGAAGATATGAGAATCTTGGCTGGGATCTATAGCTCAAAAAGATTTGGTAATGTCTGTTTGAGAGAAACAATATAGTAAGCCTTCCTATTGTTGCCCAAGATAAATGTCAGTAATATGTGCTCGGTGAGTGGAAGAAACAGTGAAGAGGGAAGAAAAACCAGTAAATTAATAAAATTTGATGGCTGCCTAAAAAACTAAAAATTCTCGTATAAAAAAATCAGGGGCAAAAAGATCGGTGGGAAAATCAACGTCCATGATCACTTCAATCGTGTGCACAATTTATTGAGAGTAATGGACCGTTGATCTAACATTTTAGGTTGGAAATCTTCACATTGGATATGCATTCGGCATAAAATATTATTGATTATTATTAACAGTGATTATAGCATTCCTTGTCATTCAAAATTACATGATTATAATTGTTTTAAATTATTATTTTTCTATAAGACACTATATTGAATTTTCATGTTTAATTCATTTATTTGTAGAATGTTCATTTTGACAATAATAAAGAAAAAACTAGGAGTATACAAAAAGCCATAAAAACATACATAGCAGTATGCATACATGACGGATGCCGTAGTGCGGGGTCCACCAACAGAGGACGTAGAAGAAACGGTCGGTAACAAACGTCGTTAGTTTTAAATTTTGCATTTTGCCGCTTTCGCTATTAATCCCACACGAAGTTTAAATTTTTTAAATTGTATTCTCCCTCCGTACATTTTCATTTGCACGCGTGCTCACACCCTGTGCCAAAACGAGAGCTCTGGAATAGGGCATGGGCATCCATCATTCTGCTGGAAATGCTCTGGTAGACATGTAAGCGCAGTGTGAAAGCATAGACCAGGGCTGCGAACTGGAAGCATAGACCAGGGATGTGAACTGTTTGATAGGATACGTCAAAGAAACGTGGGCTCATCGAATGCTTGTAGGATATGCACAAAATGCATTTATTGAAAAGGATTTATAAACTCTCAATCGAATGTATTTAGCAGGTGTAAAGCCAGACTCCACAGTTTTGCCATCATCCTCCTTGGCTGTGCCAAAATGGGATCTTTGGAACGAGATATGGACATCCACCACAGGATAAAGGAAGGGATTTTTGTCAGATGGTGTAGCTGCAACTCCCCTGGTAGAATGTATGCAAACTGAGGAAGCATAGACAAGGCACGTGAACTGTTTGATAGAATACAGGAAAAAAAATGTGATCTCATGGAATGCCATGATTGCATGATATACGCAAAAGGGATTTGTTGAAAAGGCTTCAGAAACTTTCAAGCAAATGCTATTAGCAGGTGTAAAATAGACTCCACAAACTTTTCCAGTATCCTCCCTGCCTGTGTCAAAATGGGAGCTTTAGAACAAGGTATGCAAGGGGGATTTTGGTCGGATATTATTGTTTGAAAATCTCTAGCAGACATATATGGGAAATGTGGAAGCATAAACAAGGCACGTAAACTATGTCACAAAAATGTAGATTCAAAATCGAATCCCCTGTTTCTTACAGCCAGCTGATAAAAATAATCTTGACAGAGAAAATAGATAACAACAATTAAATAATATATTCAGCATAAAAAACATAGATATATAAACCATTCAAAGACAACTTCTGCTCTGTTTCAAAACAGAGTTTTCTCTTATTGCAGCTTCAACAACTAAATCCTGAAAAGGATGATAATATATAAATAGAGTTTTTTAAGATGCAGCCTAAGAAAACAGTACGCTGCTCACTAGGAAAAAACTTTTAAAACAAAAGAAAAAACATCAAATGTTTTATCCGAATTACAATGAAGATCAGATCACATCTTCTATACTAAGCATGTAACACATGCTTTATTTGCAGAAAGCAAAAACTAAATCAAAGCTTTGAAAGAAATCTACTTTAAAACAAAACAACTAGCTAAGATTAGCCGCGCTGGAAAAACAAGGATCTCTTCAAATCAATTATCTTCTTGATAAGAGTCTGCCAAGTCAGCATCAATTATCTTCATAGTCCCCCTTGATGCTAAGAGGGCTCACTATCTGATCACGAAGTAACATAAACTAATCTCTTGCAACTGCTTTGGTGAAGATATCTGCTAACTGATCTTGAGTGCTGATGTGTTTCAATTCGACTTCCTTCTTCTGTACTAAATCACGGATGAAGTGATACTTCAAATCAAAATGCTTTGTTCTACTATGATGAACCGGATTCTTTGCTAACTTGATGGCACTTACATTGTCATAATAAACCACTATAGGTTGAATCTGCTTCTCTCCAATTTCTTCTAAAACTTTTCGAAGCCAAAGAGCTTGTGTACCTACTGAGGTAACTGCAACATACTCTGCTTTTGTGGATGAGAGAGCAACCATGCTTTGTTTTTTGGAACTCCAAGTAATCAAACCAGAACCAAAGGAGAAACAATTTCCAGATGTAGACTTATGATCATCCATACTACCTCCCCAATCTGAATCACTAAATCCAACAAGATTGAACCTTTTAGAAGAGTAGTAATGAATACCAAAATCTAGAGTGCCTTTCACATACCTCAAAATTCTTTTAGCTGCCTTCATGTGTATTTCTGATGGATTTGTCATATACCTTGAAACAAGTGAAACTGAATATGCAATATCAGGCCTTGTGTGGGTTAGAAACATCAAACTCCCAATAATACTTCTGTAATCAGTCTCATCAACTAATTCAACACCATCATTCCTACTCAACACAACTCCATGAGCACTTGGAGTCGAGTATGGTTTACAATCAACCATGTCAAACTTCTTCAACATATCTTTTGCATATTTGGTTTGGCAAATGAAAATTTCATTCTTACATTGATAAACCTCCATTCCTAAAAAATATTTCATGAGACCAAGATCTTTCATCTCAAATTCTTTCATCATAGCAATTTTGAACTCATCTTTCATCTTAGAACTGCTACCCATATACAACAAATTATCAACATACAAACTTATAATAAGAATATCATTACCTTCTTGTTTGGAGTAAAGGGTAGGTTCACTCTTACTTCTCTTGAAGCCATTCTCCTAAAAGTATCCATCAATTCTTGCATACCATGCTCTTGGTGCTTGCTTGAGGCCATACAAAACCTTCTTCAATTTGTAGACATGATTCTCTTTTCCTTCCACTTGAAAACCTTGTGGCTGTTCCACATATACTCCCTCTTTTAAGTACCCATTCAAGAAGGCACTTTTCACATCCATATGTTGTATGCTCCAATTCTTTTGAGCTGCTAATGAAATCAGCATTTTGATGGTCTCTTGTCTTGCAACTGGTGCAAACGTCTCTTCATAATCAATCCCATACTTTTGTGTGAAGCCTTTAGCAACTAATCTTGCCTTATGCCTTTCAACACTTCCATCGCTGTTATGCTTAGTCTTGTAGATCCATTTGGTGCCAATCTTCTTCTTGTCATGTGGAAGCTCTATAAGCTCCCAAGTATCATTCCTATGAATGGAATCCATCTCTTCTTTCATTGCTTGCATCCAAACCTCATTAGTACATGCTTCTTCAAAACATGACGGTTCAAAATCAGCCTTGGTAAATAAAGCAAAATTAACTATCCCACCTATTGGATTTTCTTCATGTGCTTGATTGGCACTCCTTTGATAAATATCACTCAAACTTTTTACCTTCCTTCTAGAACTTGGAGTTGAAGTTGGACTTGAAGAATTATATGAGGGGTTGCTTGGTCGATTTATAGCAATTGGAACAACAATATTAGTGGGTTGCTCATGATCAACATCATCATTCAAATATATTTTGACTTCTCCATATGGCCTTTTTGATGACCATAAACTCCCCCTTCATCAAAAATCACATCTCTTGAAACAATAAGCTTATTAGTGAGAGGATTATATAACCTATAAGCTTTGCTTTTCTCACTATACCCAACAAAAATACATGACTCACTTTTTACATCTAACTTTTGTCTATTCTGATCAGGTACATGAACATAAGCTAACAACCAAAAATTCTGAAATGATTAACATTAGGCCTTTTCTCATACCATGCTTCATAAGGAGTCATCTTCTCAAGTGCACTGGTGGGACTTTGATTGAGAATATACACTGCTGTAGCAACTGCATCTCCCCAATAAGAGTTACTCAATCCCTTGGTTTGTAACATACTCCTTGCCATTTCTACCACAGTGCGGTTTTTCCTTTCAGCTACCCCATTTTGTTGAGGTGTGTATGGAGTGGTGAGTTGCCTCCTGATGCCATTCATATCACAATAATCTTGAAAGGATCTTGAACAAAATTCTCCTCCACGATCAGTCCTTAAACATTTGATTTTGCACCCTTTCTCATTTTCCACAAGTGCTTTAAACCTCTTGAATGTATCAAGGGCTTCATCCTTAGTCTTCAAAAAATACACCCAACATTTTTGTGAGTAATCATCAATAAAAGTGATAAAATATGATGACTTACCCAAACTCTTTGTTTGCATAGGTCCACAGATATCTGAATGAACAAGATGAAGGGGGTAATGGGCCCTCCATGCAGTGCCTTTTGGAAACTTTTCCCTTGCATGCTTTCCTTTAGCACATCCTTCACAAACCTCCTTGTGCTCTTCAACCTTGGGCAAACCAGAAACTAATGCTTGTGAGGTCAAAAGCTTCAAACTGTGAAAGTTTAAATGGCCATACCTTAGATTCCATAGCCAACTTGTATCCTCAAATGCCATATTGGCAAGGCTGTTGTTATGTTCACCAAATCTCAATGGGAACATCCTATTTTTCATCATAGGAACAACTGTGACTACTCTGTTTCCCTGACTCTTATAAAAAAATGTACATTTCTTATTTTCAAAGACAACTCTATAGTTCTTCTCACATAATTGTCCAACACTTAACAAATTATGTTTTAACTCAAGAGTGTAATAAATATCTTTAACACTCTTCATACCTTCTTTTGTGTGGACCTCCATAACACCTTTTGCAGCAACCACCAATGATTTATCATCACCGAGCTGAATCTTTGACTTGAAACTTTCATCCTTTGTTGAAAACAACTTCCTATTTCCTGACATATGGTTAGAGCATCTAGAATCTAGGTACCAAACATCTTTACTAGTATTTTCACTTTTAGAATAAGATAAGAATAAATTATCTAGAGGATTTTCATAACTTTCTTGAGCATAATTAACATTTTTACCTTCTTTTAATCTACATTCTCTTTCAAAATTTCCATACCTATTACAATGGTAACATTGAACATTCCTTTTATCAAATCTTCCTCTACCTCTGCCTCTTGAACCACCTCTTCCTCTTGAAAAACCTCTGCCTCTACCTCTTGAATTATTCTGATTTTGACCTTTACCTTGGCTTTGATTGCTTTTGCTACTACTGCTGCCATCATCATTCTTTGTGATTTTTACTTTGGAGGAAAAGGCTTTCTCAACACTTTCTCCAAAATAATCTTTTAATCTTTCTTCATGTGAGATCAAAGATCCAACGAGGTGATCAAATTGAAGGGTTGTCAAATCCTTACTTTCTTCCATTATTATGGCGACGTGATTCCATCTTGGTGTGAGAGATCTCAACACCTTTTTTATCAGAACCTTTGTGTTCACAGTTTCTCCAAGTGTAGCCATCTTATTGACCACATCTTTTACTTTGACACAATACTCACTCACACTTTCTGCTTCTTGGATCTTTAAATTCTCAAATTCTCTCTTCAATGTCTGTAACTTAACAACTTGGACTTGATCACTACCTTGGTAAGCTTCTTTTAGAGTCTTCTAGGCATCCTCAGCTGTCTTTGCACCTGCAATTCTTGGAAATAAACTCTTGTCTAGAGCTATTTGAATATGAAACAATGCTTGAAAATTCTTCTTCTTAGCTTCCTTCCTTGCTGTTCTTTCATTGACTGGGAGGGCATTCCAATCAGCTGGCTCCTGGTAACCTGATTCAATAATCTCCCAAAAATCTTTTCCTATTAAAAATGTCATCATTTTTATACACCAATAATCATACTCATTTCCATGAAATTCTGGAATGTGCAAGCTGTTAGAATTCGACATGATAATCTTTGGAAAAATTCGAACAACTAGATCTTAAACCCAAAACAAAATACCTGCTCTGATACCAATTGTAGATTCAAAATCGAATACCTTGTTTCTTATAGCCAGCTGATAAAAATAATCTTGACAGAGAAAATAGATAACAATTAAACAATATATTCAGCATAAAAAACACAGATATATAAACCATTCAAAGACAACTTCTACTCTGTTTCAAAACAGAGTTTTCTCTTATTGCAGCTTCAACAACTAAATCCTGAAAAGGATGATAATATATAAATAGAGTTTTTTAAGATGCAGCCTAAGAAAACAATACGCTGCTCACTAGGAAAAAACTTTTAAAACAAAAGAAAAAACATCAAATGTTTTATCTGAATTACAATGAAGATCAGATCACATCTTCTATAATAAGCATGTAACACATGCTTTATTTGTAGAAAGAAAAAACTAAATCAAAGCTTTGAAAGAAATCTACTTTAAAACAAAACAACTAGCTAAGATTAGCCGTGCTGGAAAAACAAGGATCTCTTCAAATCAATTATCTTCTTGATAAGAGTCTGCCAAGTTAGCATCAATTATCTTCAAAAAATGCCTCAACGAAATGTAGTCGAAGGGAATGCAATGTTTGTGGGATATGCAAAAAATGGATTTTGTAAGGATGCTCTCAAAATATTTGAATTAATGAAGCAATCTGGAACATATCTTGATGGCATCCGGCAAATTCATCGCAAGATCAAAGGAAAATTCACCACCAACAATTCACCGCCATGGAAAATTTACCAACATGCCAAGTAAAATTCACCGCCAGTTTTTGAAATATACATTAATAAATATTGGTGAATTGCTGGCGGTGAATTTTACTTGGCGGTGAATTTTTTCATTGGTGAATTTTCCATGACGGTGAATTGTTGGTGGTGAATTTTTGGTGATGAATTTTCCTAGAGCCTATCTTGATATTATAAACTTTGCTTGTGTTATAAGTACATGCAGCCATGCAAGTTTAGTGAATGTGAGTTGTACATACTTCAATCACATGGGTAACCCTTACTACTTTACACCTACAATTGATCATTATGTGTGTGCTTGACCTACTTGTTCGAGTTGGCTATCTTGGAAAACACAATGTTAGCTATCAGTTAGTTCATTGTGCTTGTTCAAAGGTCAAGGGAAAAGAGGTCGAGGAGGATTTATAGGTGGGGAATACACAAAACTAACAAAATTGAGCTGAGGGCTAACTAACCAATAGGTTATTTACATGTAGAGGGTTTTACAATAGTACGTGGGTTGCATGTTTCATAACATGCAGTGTTTTCCAACTTGCAATTTTACAAAAGAGTAAGAATGTAATGAAAAAATTTTGTTATTTACATAGTAGGAATGTAATGAAATTCACGTTCAAAATTTATAACAAGTCTTATTTAGAGTAAAAATTGTGTTTCAATTTCTTCATATGTTTGAAAAAAAAATTAAGATATAATTGCATGTTGGAAAACATAGTGGGTTAAATGAGTAGATGGTTTATGAAGCCTTCAAACAATACATTATTTATCTCATTCACTTTGTTTTGCATCTTTTCAAGTGTTTCTAGGGAAGATTTCTTTTTCATTTCATACATTCTAGTACCTACACAAAATAGTTGCATGATGGAAAACACAATGTTGGTTGTCCATCATTTCATTTTTACATGTTCAAATTTAAACAATGGAGAGTACTAGGAATTGTTTTTTTGGGATACATAAAACTAATCAAATTGAGTTGAGGAGTGACTAACCATAGTCTCAATATACTTCCTCTAGTTTAACCATAATTTCTTATTATTTATATTTCTATGTATTTATATACCAAAGATGAATCTTATAGCACCTACATCTTTCATCCCAAACCAATAATCCAACTAAAACTTGAGTTCTCTAATGAGCACTTAATTATTCCTAATGATTAAGATATCATCAATATGTAAAACTATGATTAACTCATCTCGATTCCTTGGAAAAGTCATTTCTAATGCATATGGATCATATTTTTGATACAACATACATGGTGACTAATTTAATACATACAAAGACCCTTATAGTTTACAATCCAAATATTCTATACCCCTTATATGAAATTATGTACCCTTTTAAGCAGTCTCCTATTTATAGAACTAATTTTCTCATATGACACATAATTTGATTCAAGGATCTTGTATCTCCCCTTAAGTCATCCTCTTAGGATTCCTTAGTCCATTGTATTAGCTACCCTAAATTCATCGTCTTGCATCCCCTTAAGTCACTCTCTTAACTCGCCTTAATCCATCCTCTTAGGACCCCTTAAGTCATTATGTTAGCTACCCTAAATCCATCCTCTTGCATCCCGTAAAGTAATTATCTTAACTCCCCTTAAGTCATCCTCTTAGGACCCCTTAAGTCATCCCCTTAGCTACCGTATCATCCTCCATCTATATAATATTCATCTATTCTTTTATTTCATTATGAACTACTGCTTCCTCTTTCTTCAATTTCTTCATTATAAGGCCTTTCAACATCATCTTTATTTCTCTCTTTGGATTTATTCGTCATCATCATTGCATTAATCCATTAGGTTAAAGCTTAAACCATAAACCCTAACCCCTAAACCTAACATCCATAACCATTGCATTAATCCATTAGGTTCACTTTAGGCTAATATAAATTTATTAATTTAAGCATCTTTCCATCCTAATCATTACATATCTCCCATCTCATTAGTGAAATAATCTTGAATCCAAAAGCTTCAATTTGGATGGAAATTATTCTCATACCTATTCAACCATATTATTTTGATCTAATGGAATAAAAGGAAAGCTTCACTTTTTTTATGATATCTAGAGATAAAGTGGATGTACCTTAGAATAGTAGGTTGAAAAAGTACTCAATTAACATCTATTCTAGATATTTTAAAGAAATCTTGGAATAATGTGTACATTTTTTGTGAAAAGTATTACACCCATTTTATTGTAGATAGGGTCCTATACTTACACATTAATTTAGAGAAATAAGTTCTTCCAAATTTTATTGAAATCTTCTTTTGTAACTCTTAATAAATAGTTTGTAAAGGATAAAAATGGATGGGATTTTCATATGGAATCATATGTCATTAATGCAACCAATTCTTTCATGAAATTCTAACCTCCCCTAAAAAATAAAGGCTAGATACAAGGTTCTAGTGCATGTTATTCCCCACTCCAAGATCACCAACCAGTATCCCAATTACGTCCCTCTTTCTCTCCCTCACTCTCTCTACCTACTAACATGGGATAGTAAGTGGGATAGAGGGAGGGAGAGAAAGAGGGAGGTAATTGGAACCTAGGTACAAGGTTAGAGTTCATGTTATTCCCCTCACTCTCTCTACCTACATCTCCCTCTATTCCTTCATCCTTACCTCTCTCTACCTACCTCCCCATATCTCTCTCATTTCCTCTCTCTCCCTTTGTCCCTCCCATGCCACCTCTCTAGACCTCTCCCTCCCCCCATACCTCTATACTTCTTTGTATATCTCATCTCTCACCATCCCTCTTAACCTTTCTCTCCTCCCTTTCTCCCTCTTTCTCCCCTCTCTTTCCACCTACCCCTCCCTTTATCTCTCACTCCCTCCTTCCCTCTCTCTCCCTCCATCCCTCCCACCCCACATCTCCCTCACTCTACCTACCTCTCTATCTCTACCTCTCCCTCCCCTCCTTTGTCTCTCACACACACCACCTCTCTCTACCTCTCCCACCCTACATAGATCCCTATCTCTACCTACCTCTATTATTTTTACCTTACCTCTCTCTATCTACCTCTCCATATCTCCCTCCTTCCCACACAACCCCCCTGATGAGCCCAAAATATGCTCATAATTTGGGTATCATGGTGTATTTTTAATACCCTTACTTTTGTTGTTCATAGTTGTTTAAACTCTTTAGAAACCTCTTATTGGGGGATATCATGTAGCAATACACTTTTATATCCCTGCAGCCTATCATGTTGATATGTCTATATTTATTACCCTGTTTGACTTCCCAAATGACCGGTATAATGCATGTAGTTTTTGAATAATGAATTAAATTTGATATGTGATTAATAAATGAATATTGTGTAGTTGCCATGCATATTTCCTTTCACTTTTGTTTCCTTGTGTTTTCCAGGTTGTTGAAGAAAGTATGAACGAGTGAAGCGCAGCTGATCTCGGGCTTGCAGTAAAGTCCATTTCCTGCACGACTTTGAGGAAGTTATTCTGGCAAAGACTCTTTGACCGAAATTGTTGGGAAGAAATTTAAATGTCAATTAATTTGGGAAGAGTGGAATGTTGAATTCTCTCTGAACCGTGTTGAGTGGATAAGTTCATTTATTTAGTCTTTTCCTCGATTCCATGATACATTTACATCCACGTCTTTCTCTATTAGGGTTAGTTAGTTAGTTGTTTTCCCAATTTAAATAAGTGTTCCTCCTGCGCGAGTGGGCAAGCATAATGAGATAGGAAGGATATCATGAAAAGTTAGTATGATAATAAAAAGCAAAGTATGTATGATAAGAGATAGAGTTTTGTGTTAGTTTTCATATGAACATAACAATGTACACCATTCTGAGTTTATGAATAAAATCTGATGAAATTCTAAGTTCAATAATGGCATAATTAGTTGATGCTTGCTAAGGGGGCCCACTTAGTAAGTATCTGTAGTTAGTTAGTTAGTCGTTCATTTTCTGTTGATCATAAGTTAGATTTCATTCCTGAAGTTTCTGTGCAAACTCAATCTTATATTGTTTCTGCAGCATCGGGAGTCCATCCCTGTGTTTGTTCCTACAGCATAAGGCCAGTTCATAGTTTGTTTCTTAGTCATAGCTGTTATGATTTCTTCTTTGGTTAAATTATGGTTGAGTTTAGAGACTTTGCATTACCTTCCTGTAATGTAGGTAGAATTCTTTCCAAGTACTTATTTTCGATAGGTTGTGACTGAAACTGGTTCTTAGTGCACATATAGTGCTGCTCCAATTCAAGTATACATTCCCTGGTTTGACAAGTAAATGAACGACCATGAAAAGATATTAGTCACCTGCTGGAATGTCCAATTCCTAGGATAGGTTTTGTCATGATTTTCATATCCTTTTGTGGGCATGATCATTTTT
>VDFB02338685.1:0-22675 GCA_007258455.2 Sequoia sempervirens | reverse complement strand
TTTTTTCTAAGACCCTTTCTTGTAGGTTTGAATCTAGCATATGCATAATTTTATGGTTGCATGATTTATTTTTCTATCTCTTTTAAAAATAAATCTTAGGTAAATAAAAATAAAGTATCAAATATTAAAATATCAAATGAAAAAGAATATATAATATTGTATCAACAAGTTTAATTAGTATATCTATATTATTTTAAAATAGGATAATAATATTATATAAATATAGTATCATAAAAACAATATATAATAATATATATAAATATATTATCATAAAAAAAAAAAAGTTATTAAGAGAAAATCATTGTATATATCAAAACACTCATAACAAAAATATATTTAAAAAATTAAAAATATAAAATAATTCAAAAAAAACTTATTATATAAAATTTGTTTGAAAATCTTTCATTATATATTTATTATTAAATATTTTTTAATTGTAAGACAATAAATCATCATCTTTAATTATATTTATTAATCTTTTAAAATCTTATATTTTTTAATTTAAATAAATCCCTTTAATTATATTTTTAATAAAATTAATTATTTAAAATTTTATATTATTTAAATACCCTTATTATATAATTTAAAAATGAAGGGCATCATTATTTAAACTACATTACACCTATTTTATCTTCTATAAGCGCACGATTCTAATTTAAAATGTTGTGCTAAATTATCGTTTCCGCAGAGTATTTATAGGAAAAGATTCCACCGTTTGTATTTCGCAAAGAATGTGGGAGTAAAAAAACAAAAACTTTAAACGTGAAAACGGAGGGACAAAGATTATAGAAACGGACTTTGTAAAAAACGTAAGGATACGGAAATGTCAGGAATGGGCCCGGCCACCTAAGCACTCAGTGCTTGCCCTTAGAGTGTGCCGGTTAAGCAAATCCCCTCTTGTTTTGTCAAATGAAAGCTAAGTCTTTAGTGCATTCTCCAATGATTATGTTATTGATCGATTTAATAATTTCTCATGTGCTAAGAGTGATCCCATTAATTCATCTCCTAATATCTAAGTAATATCTTTGGATTCCTCAATAGCCACTACAACTAAATCAAACTTTATAGGTAAGCTTTTAAGTATTTTCTCTACAACTTTTTGATCCCTAATAGTTTCTCCATAGGATCTAATATGATTTACTATCACCATTTCATGAGCGCAAAATGAATCTATTGAATTTGAATCCTTCATTTGTAGGTTTTCAAAATCCCTTCTAAGGATTTGTGATTTTGTGGTTTTCACTTTTCCTGTGCCTTGGTATGTTGTTTGCAAACTTTCCATGCCTGCTTTGATCTTGTGGTAGCTACTACATTTGGAAAGATTGATTCCTCCATTGCCTGCTGAATAAAAGAAATGATTTGGCATCCATCTTATTTTGTTTCAAAAAATCCTTCTCTGCTTGTGAAAGAAGACGATGTGCTTGCTGGTCTGTTGGTTTAGGGAATCCATTCTCAACCAAATCCCACACATCCTGTGAGAAAAATAGGGTTTGCATTTTTATACCCCAAAAGTCATTTTTTTTCAATTAAAAATTGGAATATGGGATTGTGAAATACTTCCACTTGCTCCTTCGATGATTTTTCAAAATATTTGTTTTCCTTTCCTCACTACTATTCCTTTTATTTTCACAATCCTTGCATAGCTTTGAATCATCTTCTACGCCTTGATTTCAACCAACCCTGGATTTTACTTATCTTTAATTGTGCTCAACTTCCTTTATTTTCTCATGGTTATCATTACATGGACCTAGATTTAATTAACTTACTAACCATTCAAACTACTCTCTTGATGTGGTACAACCTGTGTCTTCTTTCCTTCTACCTTCAAAAAAATAGATCTTTAAACCTTCCTTGCTGCTATCTATTCGCAATCCCTTGAAATGATTTTTTTTCTCCTTTCAAATTACTATGCATCAAATTGGCAGGCTCTTCAACTTATGGTGTTGCCTTTTTTCCAAGGTTAAGTCATTTCTTTTGGCCAATCCTCTTTTTACTCACCTCTCGTAGGCTATCCTCTTTTCCTTTTACTCTCACATGGCTTTGATACCATTTTAATAGTCACACACAAGATAGCAACAAGAAGAAGACGCAAAAACATAGATGAAACACACTGGAGAATTCAGTAATCCGAGCTTTTTATTAATGCCTTTCTAAAAAAAAGAGCTGTCGATGATGCCTTCATCCATACATCAAAAATAGAATATCATTCCCCTTTTTGAAAAAAAAAATAGAGCTATTTCCCAAATTTCAGAAGAAGCTTCTAGATATGCAAAAAAACAAAGAGTCTAGATATATAAAAGAAGAGAATAGAAGAGAATTAAATGCGGTGGATGGATTAATTGGTCTGATGTGGCAGGGGAGATTACTTGAGTACAACTGGAAATCCTCATCCACCAACAAAAGAAGGGACCCAAATATTTTGAGAATTGACCAACTAATTGTTAGAAATAAACTACATCTAAATCAAAGATGGACATCCATGAGAAGCTCAATGCTGATAAGACAATGTGTCGCATAGACCTACTCTTTATTTTCTTATTTTTCCCAATCTATTCCACTAGGGATATCAGAGTGTTCAGAGACGCTGACCCAAATTTGTTCTGGAAAATTATACTATTTTACCAGTGTTTGCAGTGGAGCAAGTTGTGGGCCCATCCAACATGTGTGGCGAGTATAATTTCATCGATCTCACCATACATTTTGCATTAGCTATAGGTTTTTCTTTCTTTCTGGCGGCGTCCCATCTTGAGCTTTTCCAAGCTCTTTTTACGCTGAACGGTCCAGATTACAATGGACTACCATTAAAAGGATCTCAGCCGTTTGTCATTTTCGCCATTCTTTCCGCTATTTTTCGCCCTTTTTTCTGCTTTCCCCACCGCTATTGGTTTCCGCTCCTCCAAACTCTCCAATTTTCTCAGCTGTTTTCACCCCTTTCTGTTGCTTTCCCCGCTGCTATTGCTTTCCGCTCCTCCAAACTCTTCCTCTTCATAAGTCCGGATAGGGTTTCTATGCGGTTGGAGAAGCAAATTCTGAAATTTGCAGGTTAGATCTCTATCATCTACATTAGGCAGGGTTGCTATTTTACACAGGGGGCAGGGGTTTGCAGATTTCGTGAAGTAGAAATGGATTCCAATTAGCGCAAACTCTTCATTGGAGGGATATCATGGGAGACGAGCGAAGAGAGGCTGGCAAAGTATTTTCCAACTATGGCGAGGTTGTGCAGACTGTGATAATGAAGGATTGCAGGGAACCTCTGAGGCAGTAAACTGCACAGTCGTAAGTGCGGCAGTCTCTTCAGGGGTATCGTAAGACCCCAGCCAAATTTTGGCTCGAGATTTGGGAATTCTCACTTCCGAAACCCATTTCCCCATTTTCTCTTGTGCAGTCCCTTCAATTCTTGTTTTTCTTTCTGTAAATTATTTTTGGGTTTCTGTATCATAGGTTGTATGTATATTCCAGCCGTGAAGTTTCCTAAAACATTTTGTTGTTAGTATATTTATGAGTCTCTTTGTTCTTTCGAGCCCCAAATGGTGAGTGGCAAATGTGAGCCGAAGGGAAACCAGGTGGCGGCATTGTTGGGACTGTTATGCCCTTCTCTGTTATCATGGCTTCTTCACATTTAAGGAAACCTGAACTGGTGGCCATGACACAAAAGCTGTAATAAATCAAGCTCTCAAAACAGGAAGAGCCCCAAATGCATCAGGTGCTCACACAATTAACGGGAACCTGGGCCTCTCTTCAATTGTTCTACAAAAGGCAAAAAAATCTTTATCTTTACCTAGATTACATTTCTAGTAACTTTATAAGAAGCTTAATAAAATTCTGTTTGAATGTATTAATTAGAATAATTTTGACATTCATCGAAGCTTGCCTCTTTAAATTCGTTGACCTCCTATAATAATTCAAACTCCCTTGTAAAATTTAAGTTTGTGTTTGCTCTAAGTTCTTTGATATTGTTTGCTTGCATATGTTTATGCTTTGGCAGTAAAGCCCGACAAATTCATTTGCTTGGAAATTTATAAACAATAAATTATATTGTTTGTTTGCATATGTTTGAGCCATCTTCAGTTTAGTTTTAGAGTATACATCTGCAAAAAAATTGGTATCCTTTATGCTTTGATGGATGTCCATACCCTGTTTTGTTCGATTTTTGTTGTTTTTCATTTACTGTTTGCACAACACCGTCGAGGGAGAGAGAGGTAATGATTAAAGGATATGTACAAAATGGATTTGTTGAAAAGGCTTTAGAAACTTTCAAGCAAATGTAATTGGCAGTTTTACAGCCAAATTCCACAACCTTCACATGTATCCTCCCTGCCTCTGCCAAAATGGGAGCTTTGGAACAGGGTATGGACAGCCATTAAAGAATCATGGAATGAGGATTTCTGTCTGATATTATAGGGCTTCCTACAGCTGTTGCTTCAATCTATTCACAATAAATGAAATCTAAAAATATCGGGGTTTTAGGGCTTACATAACAAGCCAGCTGCACAACGAGAGGAAAATAATTCATTAATGCAAAACAAAATTCATCTTCAATTAATGTGGAAGCATATAAAAGGCACGTAAACTGTTTGACAGAATGCCTCAAAGAGAGGTTATCTCAAGGAATCCAATGATTGCAGGATATGCACAAAATGATTTTTTTTAAAATCTTTAGAAACTTTCAAGCAAATGCTATTGGCAGTAGTAAAGGACTCCACAAAATTTTCCAGCGTTCTCCCTACTTGCCAACATTCTACCCGCCTACCTATGCCAAAATAGGAACATTGGAACACGGTATGGACATCTATTAAAGCATAAACAAAAGAGGAATTTTATCAGATGTTGCAGTTGCAACTGCCCTGGTGGACATGTATGCAAAATATGGAAGCATAGAAAAGGCACGTTCACTGTTTGACAAAATGGCCCAAAGTTATGTCATCTCCTTGAATGCAATGATTTCAGGATATGCACATGGAATTTCCAAGGATGCTCTCAAAATCTTCCATAATGGTTACCCTGGTTCAGGCAGCTTCATGATCTCTATTTGGTGCATATAGATGGATTTTGGTGTAGGCATTTAACAAATATATTGAGAGTTAAAAACAATGTGCTACTATTGTGATTTTGCAGGAGGTATAGTCAACAATACACTGCGTCCACCTATTCCAAGTTCATGCAATCCTGCATGGAGGTCACTTATGGAGCATTGTTGTTCAGCTGACCCTTCTGCAACACCTAAATTTACAAAGATTACTAATGGATTGAGGTCAATGGAAACCTCACTTCATTCAAAAGGATAGGGTCATCAAGCTCATGTTCAAGTACATCCACAGAATTAGGCTTAGAAAGTGTCTCAGCATATCTAGATTTCAAGTTTTTGTCACTGGGCATGTTATTTTCTTTTTGTTGTTTTTGATGGTTTTATGTTGACTGTAAATGTTGTTCTAATCAGTATGTTATTTAACATCCCAACACAGTTTCCATTCCTTATCCTGTAGAGAGAACATGGACCTGCAAAGATAAACACTCATTTTAACAGATTGATTTTAGTTTGTATATATTACCTCTGGTTTGAAATGTCACTGGTATAGGATACCAGGAGAACTTTATATTACACATAATTTGGGTGAATATTTGCAATGGTATGGTAGCCATATCTAATAGTTGTATGTTTATGTTGTTGTTCTCATGAATTTGAGCATGTGCAAGAGGTTGGAGATAATCGATCTGCTGCCTCTTTTATGCCTGAAAGGGTGTTTTGCAACCTTCCACACTTTTGAATTTTATAATTAGCTAAACAATAAACAATTACCTAGCTAATTGAAAAATGTCTTCCATCAGAAGCGTACTCCAGATTGTCTAGGGAAACAACAAAGGTAAGAAAGATTTTGCATTTTGAATCGGAAGAATAGACAGATTTTTTTATGTATTCAATTCCTTGAATCTTTGCCTTGATGCCTATTGTTGGGCAGAGAAATGATGAGATATAAAGAACTCAGTTTGCTCTTTAAGTTGAAAAAGCTTCAACATCTGTGAACTGGGATGCTGATAACGTATAGATATATATATATTTTAAAATTATATGGTTCAACAATGAGTATATACAGATTTTGAATATTTTAGGTACATTCTCTTCCTTTAAAACAAGAAATCAGATGTAAATTTTTATAAAGAGCACTTTTTTTGGATGATGACATCTCCTTTTAGGGTATTACTAAGTTGAAACTATGTTGTTACAATTGTTATTTTTTAAAATGAAGAGAAGCATTATTAACAAAGAAAAGAATATAAAACAATATTGTTGTTGTTTTAGTTATTTAAAACACTCAATTCTAATATTATTGGTAGGCAAAAACTGAGCATCACTGACTAGAGTGTTTCTGAGCAAGAAAGATTTGTGAGGCTTATTGCTACTTGTTTATAAGAAAAAGAAAACTAAAAAGAACTATATGCTGCTGGGAACATAATTTTGTTCTTTTCAAAGCCATGTACAATCTATTTTAAATCAGTATTTTGAGTTTGCCATTTTCAAATTCTTGTAGAAATAGTACAGAAAGTATTTGTTTAATGATTCACTTCATCTGATCTTACAAGCTGATAGTATGAATCAATGCAATGACCAATCAAAATGATATGAAGACTATTTTGACCTAATTCAAGGATTTGAAGATCAAAAATTGGAACTGCAGTTTGATTTCTCATATGAAATATAAGTTATCTACTACTAAAAGTTAATCTCTACAAATTTTTAGGGTCAATGTAATATAAAGAAATATTTTCCATACGTTTGTTAGAAAGGCTAATTTTATTTGGCAGCTCATCAGAGAAATTCATTTAACATTTAGTTATGACAGCTAAAATTTTGCGTTCGTGACTAAAACTAATAGAATCCAAACAGAAGATACATGTACATGGTCCAAAGGCGAAAGAGTAATATTAAGGATTTTCTTTTGTACCTTCTAAAATTGTTTAAATTCTCTTTTCAAATGACCTTTACCCTAAATGTTTTTAGAAAGCAACCCTTTTTATGATAATGGACGCCCATCTATTTGTTAGACTGTCCTTTTTTCTTAAGTTTACTTTTGAACTTTGTTTTTAAATGGCTTCAGATTGGGTTTTTTTGATAGTAAGGCATCAGCCTTCAACATAATATATATATCTTCTTGTTACTTTACAAAGCACATTGCATACTCACACTTAATATATATCTTCTTGTTTATTTAGAAAGCACTTTGCATATGGCAGGTTTCGCTCCCAAATATTTACAAGCACCACTAATTATGATTGATGAGTTGGAAAGGTAGGGATCGCAATTTTCTTTTCTTTTTATGAAAGCAATCTTGATTTTCTTTTCATTTTATGATAGCAAAGTTATGCTTTTTGGGACTACATTTACCAAATGAATTTTCATGCTCAATGGATGTGGATTTGGCTTCCCTGTAAGCATAAGTTGCTTATGCAAGTCTTGTGTATTTGCAAGAGGTTTTATGATTGCATTCCAAACTTCTCGGATACTCTTCAATTTGGTGACTTTTATAGATTTTTTGCACACAGCAACAATTTTTCCATGTTTCTATTTTATTTATCTATTTCTTCAAGAACTTACTTAAATTGATGTTCCCAATTCAGTGTAACGCGCCCAAAAGATACAAACTCATCATACCACTCATAATTTAATTCATTAAATTATAACAAGATCACAGTCATTTAAAGTGAACCAAATGATCCAATTTGAACACGGAGGTTAACCAGGAATAAGAAAGAAAAGCTGAGAAGTGAGAAGTAAGATCCTACTTCTACTCTCTATCATGATATTAAGGTAAAGTGGTTTGGATATAAAATCCCAAATATGTTTACTTTAGTTTAGCACGCAATTTGCATGGATTATTTATTCATTTTAACAAACTCAAACCTTTAAAATTAAAGGTGAATCGTATTAAGTAAAAAATGGATGGACCTATTTCCTAATCATAGTAACAGGGAGGTGTGTCTCCTACCCCTTGGGGTGCACCTCCAATATGCGAATAGGTCTTCAATATGA
This sequence comes from Sequoia sempervirens, assembly GCA_007258455.2. Classification (NCBI taxonomy): domain Eukaryota; kingdom Viridiplantae; phylum Streptophyta; class Pinopsida; order Cupressales; family Cupressaceae; genus Sequoia; species Sequoia sempervirens. Next base: position 14,649 of record VDFB02338685.1, on the reverse strand, counting down.
GATTGATATTGACACATCTGTTGTGATTACAAATTTCCATCCGAGTTTTTCAAAGTCTTTAGGGTTCATCTCTTGCTGGGCATGGGTGTTTCCCATGAAAAACACATAAAAAAAAGACTTAAAACAATAAGATAAAAAATACAGCCAATCATACAGTATTTGACACAAATGACAAAATCCTTTGCATCGTTGAGAGAAACACATCAATTTGTGCAGAAACTTGAGGTATGCCACTTGTTGCCCTGATTTTAGCGACATACCCTAGGTTTCTATGGTTTTCTAAATACTTTCTTTTAAATTTGCAAACCCTAGATTCATATAGTATTGTGCCCCCAACGAAACATCAATTTTGCGCTTCCTACCTTCTCAGGATTTATCTCGTCCATCAACCAAGCTGTTCGTAGGTATTTTGTTTTTCCTTGGAGCCCCTGCTTGTAAATCTGAGGTCTGTGTGGTTGTCGCTGCAGGGGATGAGATATGAGCATCTTTGGAGAACTAATAACACCTTCAAAGTCCAATTATTTTCATTATTCTTAAGGAATGTCATATCCGCACAAGCCTCAGAGAGAATTGGTAACCTGAAAACATGCCCAAAATTCACTCAAAATCCTTCATGGTGGGAATGATCCTCCACACTTTTGGCTTTGAAGTTGATGTCTTTTGGTGATATTATCCACTTTATCTCTACTAATTGCAAACTGTCTTTGGTCTTTTCTCTGCATGGTCTTCTCTACTATGTTACCTCACCATGACCATAAGCTACTACTCCTTATAACTGTGACTTCTTTCAACTGCTTTTTGCTCATGATTGTCAATGCATATCCTTCAACTATGTCATACCTCTGATTTCACAATGTTGTCTGCAGTCTGGTATGTAGTTCCAGGGTTATTGATTGCCTATGAAGACCAAAAATTCATTGCATAACAAAACATCCCTGTATGTAAATTGTTTAGTTTGAAATGCTTCAGGAAAGCTTATTAGTTCAGCTTCAAAGAAACTAAAAAATGACATAGTTTGAAGCAACAGCTCTAGACCGATAGGGTTTGAAGCGATTTTTGGCCATTTTTTCTCATCAGCATTGTTGATAGCAAGACACAATTTTGTGCATCACCCAACTGAGAGTTACAACTAACAACAAGAAACTCAAATGAAGAATGTCCCTAGGCTTACACTTAATCTTATCTCTTCAATAAAATATAAAATGCAACTTTTATTTAAGACAAATTAAAGTAACCATATAAATCTTATTTCCTCAATAAAATATAAAATTGAACTCAAATTCAAGAAATTCAAACGTTGGAGTTTTGCTAATGGTTTTTCATTTTCCCAACGTAGTCTGTTCTACTTAGACTCTGCCAGCCCTTACTGCAAGTTGTGTAGAATAGCAGGCTAGAAAATACCAAAATGTACATAAAACTAGAACACATAAATAAAGAAACTGGGTGGCTGGTGATAGATGACACTCTATTATGCCACTCTATTGTGTAGTCTTAATCAGTTGAAACATATTCATGGTAGTCTATTATGTAGTCTTATTCAATTGAAAACACACCCATGGAAGTCTAATGTGTAGTAAAGTGACAAAGAAGTGACTGGACTGTGAAAATTGAACATGGCCATTATATATTTAACAGTCATAGTTTCTTCTTTTTCTAATTTTTCTCATTTTTCCAAAAAATGGCATACTAAGCTTTGGAAAATTTTAATATAACCTAAATTGTATTCAAGATTTGAATGTTCTCAAGAATGGTATGTTCCTTCAGTTTCCATGTCATTAATTGAAAATGGGCATCAATCAGTAATTATAGTTTTCTTTGCATAGGCATATGAAAAGGAATTTTTTGAAAACAAAGTTGAACAATTGCAGGAATGGTAATAATATTGGCTAAAACAGTAAACTTAGTAGAAACCAATTAACATGGTTAAATTGTAACAAAAAATAGTAATAGTTTGATATCCAAGTTCTTTACAAATAGACTATTTAAAAAATTGAAACATATATCAGACTTCTTGGGTCCTATGGTTAGTAGAGAGAAATAAGGGACAGAGAAGAGAGATTGAAAAAATTAAAAACATAGAGATAGACAGGGAGACAAATACTCCTTCCCTCTCTCTCTCTCTCTATATATATATATCACTATATCTCACCATCTCTATCTCTATCTATATCTCTTTGCTCTATGTTTCTTTGCCTCTCCATGTTTCTTCTTCCTTATCTCTATATATCTCTATCTCATTATCTCTCCATCTCTCTCCCTCTATCTACCCTTATATCCCTCTATAGCTATTTTGTAGCTAAAAATATTTAAGAGATTTTTAGAGAACTATCTATCTTATGATTTTTTTCTTACCTATTTTAAACAATTGTCAATTTATATTCTTTTCACAAATATTAAATTTTAAAAATAATTTTAAAATAAATAAAAAGACAAAATATGCAGTTCATAATTGTTTTTGGATTTGATTGTGTTAGAATTTTTTGCATCAACGTTTTGGATCACACTCCTTGATCCATCATCAGGATGGTGGAGAGCAAGAGGAGAGCAAGAGGATCACATAATGTGATCCGAAATGTTGATGTGAAAAAATCTAACACAATCATATCCAAAAACAATTTTGAACTTTAATATGGATTGTGGAAACTTGATATCATTAATAAGACAAAATATACAACCATATAACAAATTTATAATTAAAAAACAATGATTATTTAGACACCCCTCTCCATTTAGACCTGAACTTTCAATGGTGGGAGGTTTATTAGGATAAATTTTGGCCTTTTTTTTTCATTTAATATGCCATGTCAGCCTCATTTTTGGTAGCTGAGTGCTCTTTTTTTATTATTATTTTAAAAATCTTTTTTTGCAGGCTGAGAAAAGGATTTGATCATTGCCGGCCATACAAAACGTGGGAAAATCGTACAAAGAGAAGATAGCAGGCAAATTGGAGAGTTTGGAGGAGTGAAAACCAATAGCGACAGGGAAAGCAGCAAGAAAAAGTGAAATACCAAGTGGATCTTGCGGATGGAAAGTTACCTTTGAAATTGAGTTCCAAAGTAAGATATATACTGCATCATACGTTATAGTTGTTTCCTAATGAGCTCGCCGATCTTTAAGCTATTAAACCCCTCTTTGTGGATATGCAATTCTCTAAGAAATTTGATAGTTTACATCAATTTTCCCTTTTGTTCAAATTCTATTTGAAGTCCCCTCAAATTTTGAATGGGACAAATGCTCTCCCAATATTAATCATTTTTTTTCGTCACTTCTAAAGTTGTATCCAACAAAACATTAAGGAAAGCAATTTTTTTTGACATGTTGTAGCTGCAACTGCCTTTGTAGACATGTATGCAACAAGTCAAAGCATAGACAAGAAATTAACTGTTTGACAAAATGCCTCAAAATATTGTTATCTCATGGAATCTCAAATTATGATCTCAAATACAATTTTATCTGTTATGCCTTTTATGACAATTTTCGCCAAATGCTCTCCCAATATTAAGCATTTTCTTTTGTACCTTCTAAAGTTGTTTAAATTCTCTTGTTTCAAATGAGCTTTACCCTAAATTTTATGGTAATGGACTCCCATCTATTCATACATTTAATACATAATACAACTTTAATGTCTTCGGCGTACCTATTGCACCACAGGGTGCGATTGCTAGTATACTAGAGGGGAACTAGATGAAAAAATGAGTAACAACACGAGGAAAGTTCTTACCATGAGGAAGAGACAAGCCCGTGAATTCAATCTTTGTTTCCAGAATATTGTGCGGGGGTGTGTAAGCATATATCTACTCTACAATGACGCGAGGGCATAATATTCTGTCTTTTGCACAAGTATATTTTATTGCCTTATATCTACTACCACATGGGCTCATTCTAGAGACAACCAAATTATTGCTGCAGTCCAAGAATTTATAAGGACACGTATTAGTTACCATAATTGAACCAGATTTATTTGTTCCAGTCTAATCATTTGTAAGGACACATATTGGGTGCCATATGATTTCAATATTTGTTTTCATTGTTTATGGACATTGCATTTTAAAAGATAAGAAAATGTGAATTGTATTGGTAATCGAAAGCATTGTGTTACAATTTTGTGATGGTCAAGGGATATCTAGGTGGTTAATTTATAGAGGATTTGTGGGGAATTGTACGAGTTTTTTTAATATTGAACAACACTAATTTACAATAGAAAGAATAGAAATTTACAAAAGAGTTGTGTAGAGAAAGATTAATTAACAACATTAACAATACAAGGGGACAATGTATAAGTTGAGCAATTAGAACTAATAGATGTAGATGCAAATGCATTAAGTGACCAACAAACTATAAAACAATTGTACAAGAAATATGAAGCTTTATTTTTCAACTCTATATGCATTTAGCCAATCTTTCATAGGATGAGTGGTGGTGTTAATTCTAAACAAGCATAGAATATTCTCCTCAATGTATATAAAGGTGCAAAAACTACAAAATTACAAACATTGAGAAAGTATTGAGAAAATAAACTAAACTTCTACAAATTTTAGCCCTTTAAAATATGTGAATTATATTTTTATTAATGCAACATTGAATTACTCATTAAGAGATTTATATGGAAGCAAATAGAAATCAACAAACTATGATAAATAAACATATAAAACTAGATGTACATGGAGAAAATTTTGAAAGAAAAAACTTCACTAAATTGTTGGTGTAAATAAAGTCTTGTAGCTAGTTAATTAATTACTAAGGTACTTATTTACATGTTAAGTTTACTTAGGTCCTAGGAATCTTTCTAGAAGGTGTTAGTTGTAATTATTTGTTATCTTATCTTTTGACTTGTAACACATGTGAACCTAGGTAAGTGTGATAAGTTGTCTCATATCACATGATTAAGACACTTGTCGCAATCTTATGACATCTCATATCTCAACTTGGCTATATAACCAAGGGGTCTCTACTACATGGTACATAACAACATTGAATCATAACTGACAAGAATATAGTTTATTCTTGTTATATGCATCTCCTCTCTTTTTTCTTTCCATTTGGCCTCTAGATCTTGATAGGCTATCTCAATAGACAATTCTAAAATTCATCTCTACTGGATTTTGGTTTGTCTTCTTGAATAGTATGGCATGGAATTCATTTTTGGAGTGTGTTAGCTTTCAACATCAACATGGAGATACTTGAGCATGCTTGAGAGGTATCATCCATCATTCATTTTCCTAACATCCTGCATACTAGCATTCTTTTGTTTCTTCCTAAGGGGAGGAATGTTGTTCGACGAGATTGGATCATCTTTAGCATTCACTATTGGGCTTCTACCTTTTTAGGAGACTCAAAATTGAGGGGGGGGGGCGCTTTGCATCATCTCTTTTCTTCTTCTCTCTTATGGGGGGTCTTTTTCCTCATACGGGGTTTTGCACTTCTCATGCATCATTGGGAGCATTTCATTTTTTGTATTTCATCTCTTTTGGGGAGGATTTTTATCCCACTAGGTTTTCTCCTTTTCTCTGTTTGAGAGAGATTTCTTTTGTAATTATACATGGGTAACTAACATGGCCTCATAGTTAGGATGCATGTTTGTGTCATTTACATAATCATCTAGTACTCCCTAAGTTGCACTTAAGGGGGTGTTGGTGTAAATAAAGTATTGTACCTATTTAATTAACTACTAGGGGAATTATTTACATTTTAAGTTTACTTAGGTCTTAGGAATATTTATAGAAGGTTTTTGTTGTCATTAGTTGCTATCTTATCTTTTGACTTGTAACACTGAAATGAAGAAAATATGTGTTTGTATGTTTTAGGACATAGAAACACCAATTTCCTACAAGTTTCATTTAAAGACACCTTAGAGATCTCAATCAATGGATGGAATGAATGGAAGAGATCTGCAATAAGGCATCCTAGGGTGCGATTAAAGACAATAAAGGAGTCCACCACCAAGCAAGGGCTTGGAAAGACAAGAAATGAATGCAATGTGAAAGCCTAGCTATATGACATAGAGTATGAAACTGAAACACAAAATGACAAACTGAGAATGAATAGAAAGGTACCTATATGTGATAAAAAAAAGCTTCAAAATATTGGAATTTTGTTGTTTTATGCTCACTTGGACTCATATACTAGTCTAGTGATTTAGTCCCAGACTAGATTTTCTCTGCAGAAACTTGAATCTCTCAGTAATTGATCTAGATCTCCTAATATGTAGAAAAAGCATTGTACTATGACCCATACACCACAAGTGGTGTATTATTCCTATTCTACTTTTTCAAAAGGTCAAGATCTAAGTATGCTCTCCTATCTTTTCTCTTCCTTCCAAACTTGATTTTTCAATCTAAAACTCTAATTTCTGCTTTGTAGATGACTTTCTGTGAAGCTGACAACCTTGTGACAACTTGACAACTTTCCTCAATCTTGCAACATTTTCTTCAAGGGATCCTCATACCCTAAGACACCTAGATCTACAATCAAACATCAAAGAGGAGAAAAAATAAATTATTATTTGGAAATAGGGGTTTCCTTAGTCAAACCCCATTGAGGTAATTAAACTATATGATGAAACAATGAACATGAAACATGAAACATGAATAATGATACCTTGAATGATTTCTTAGAATTTGAATCTACAATCTAACATGAAGTATCCATGAAGAATGTAGATCTTGATTTTGAATTAGATGTAGAACAATGCTTAACTTGGACCTTGAATGCAACATCACAACACTAGCTCAACAACATTCTTAATGCATTATGCCTTTGACATGATGATGGATTTTGAATTGCTGCAATAAATGATGAAGAAATCTATCCTTAAATGCTTTAAAAATGCTCTTGAATATTCTATGAAGCTCTTGTGAAGTCTTAGGATGCTTGATTCTTGATTGCTTAGGTTTATTTATTGAATGCTTAGGTCTTGAATTAACTTATCGAGGTGAATTAATGCTTTGAAAACTTGTTTATATAGGCATTTCATCTAATTTACCATTTATTACATTCCAAATGCCATTATTCACGAAATTTGAATTCAAAACCTTGATTTCCCACTCAAAACCCTAAAAAGGGCCCTAATGGGAATCATACATCCAAGATGGTGTATAGGTACCATTTGGGTGGGAGTCATATGCCCAAGGTGGCATATGGGTCCTACCAAGGCTTTTTTGGGAGAGGAAATGCTGAGGGGTTAAGATATTAATTATATTTGTTGATTATGTTAGGATCTCAATTGAAATAAGCCTCAAGATGCATAATAAAAGGTCTTAGGGACAAATTACTAATGATATTAAGGTCATAAATGCAAGAGGGACCAAAACTCAATGTGAAGGTGTAAATAAATAAATTTCACAACATTAAATTAAGGAAAAATTAAGTCTATTTAGCTTAAGAGGGCCCTAAGACTAATTTGAATGTGTAAAACACATTACGAGACTTGATAAATGCAACATTAGATTCATTTTAATGTAATAATCCCAAAATTAAGTGGGAAAATGTAGAGGGATACATTTTTCTACACTACATTTATCCCCTGCTTTAGATAGAGGAGGAACTTGGTTCAAACTCACATTAAAAGTAGACATTCAAGAGGGGTTCACATGTACTAATGCAGATGGTATAAGATGAAAAGGAACAAGGGATTGGTCAAGCCCCTAAGATCCAAGAACTTATGTCAAACCAACATAGCCACAAAAAGACATAAACAAGGTGTATGATTTCTAGAAAACCAAGATACACAAACATGAAATGTCAAATACATAAAGATGAAAGAAAAAAAAGAAAAGGTGGATGAAGCCTTGACCATTTACTTTTCACATTATGGATCACATCTAAGTTGTTTTCCCAATTATGCACACTAAATTTGAGGCAATGAGAATTCAAGTTGTCTATTGGGTAATTATCCCAAAAAAAGATGTGGCTTATAAGTGGAACATGATGTCCACTATGCAAACCAATGCATGCTCATAAGGGCTAGTGGAACCTCATGCCATCCACTAGGTCAGCTCCTAGTGAGACACATATGCACACAGTCGATATGCACTCACATAAATAAGTGGCTATGGGAGGGTATGTGCAGGATCATCATGGAAAAAATAGATCTTTCAGTGGCAAAAAATTCAGAAAAATCAAAGTTAGGAAACTTGACGTAAAAATTTGGATAAGTTATCTATATTATTTCAAAAATATGTAAGAATAGAATCTATAGAAAATTGAATGTAGTTTCTAAACTACTTGATTTATTTAAAATATATTTGCTGAAATTTTGAAATTTCAATGTAGTATGTGGCATGTGCAGATCATGATGGGCCAAAAAGTGGCAATATGATGGGTATGTGGTCGATGACTTTTTTTTTACCCAAAATTGATGAAATGAAAAGGGTTTTTAAAGGAAATTCTCAACTTTCCAAAAATATAAATTATACTTTACTTTGAATTTAATAAGTAATCATTATTCATTTTCTATTCAAATTATGACTAAAGTCATGATTGTTAGAATGAATGAAAAACATCTATATCATTCAAATAATATCACATTTTTTGAATCCAAAACATGCATCACATTCTATGCTTCACATACTATAGGATTAAGAAAAGAAAAATTGAATTTCATGAAGTTTTGACCGAAAGTTAAGGTAGTCAGACATACAAGCTTTTATATTTTAAAAGTTGTAATAAAAAATTCATAATTAATTATTATTTACATGGAAAAATTAGAAAATATATGCATCAAGCATCGACATGAATCCTTTGCTTATCTCTAAAAAGGTTATAAAAATATTATCATTTTATTGTGGTTAGGGCAAAGGACAAACACCTACTTCTTATTTTTCCCCTAAATTGAAGTACTCAATCGCATTGAAATTTTAAATTTTCACCAAATAGATTTCTTTTTTCTTTTAAACAAATCCCAGTAGTCTAGAAACTACATTCAATTTCTATAGATTCTATTCTTACATATTTTGAAATAATATAGATGAATTCATTCAAATTTTTTACATCAAGTTTCCTCCTAACTCTAATTTTTCTCTCGATTTTTATCACACTTCTTAATCGCTTTGTTTTTTTCCATGATGATCTCAAGTACATACCCAACACTTAAATTTCAGAGAAAAAATAAGCAGGTGTTTGTCTGACCACCCTAATCATAATAAAATGATAATATTTTTTTATAATATTTTAGATATAATTAGAGGACTCATGTCCTAATGTGATGCATATTTTTTTGTAATTTTTTTCCAAGTAAATAATTAATTATGATTTTTTTATTACAACTTTTAAAAAATATAAAAACTCATATGTCTGACCATCTTAACTTGGTCATAACTTCATGAAATTCTTTTTTTTTTTTAATTCTATAGTATGTGAAGCACAAAATGTGATGCATGTTTTAAATTCAAAAAATGTGATAGCATTTGAAAGCTATAGATTTTTTTCAATCAATCTATCAATTAGGACTTTAGTCATAATTCAAATAGAAATTAAATAATAATTATTTATTAAGGGTATGTGGAGGATCATGATGGGCCAAAAACTGGCTATATGATGGGTATGAGGCTAGCGATTTTTATTTTACCCAAAATGGATGAAATGAAAAGAGTTTTTAACGGATATTCTCATCTTTGCACCAATATAAATTATGCTTTACTTTGAATTTAATAAATAATTATTATTCATTTTCTATTCAAATTACAACTAAAGTCTTGATTGATAGGTTGATTGAAAAACATCTATAGCTTTCAAATGGTATCACACTTTTTGAATCCAAAATATGTGTCACATTCTATGATTCATATACTATACAATTAAGAAAATAAAAATTGAATTTCATGAAGTTTTGACCAAGTTAAGGTGGTTAGATGTACGGGTTTTTAGATTTTTTAAAAGTTGTAATAAAAAAATCATAATTAATTATTTACTTGGGAAAAAATTAAAAAAAAATATGTATCACATGTAGACATGAGTCCTCTACTTATATCTAAAATCTTATAAAAAAATATTATCATTTATTGTGGTTAGGGTAGGAAGAAAGACACCTACTTCTTATTTTTTCCCTAAAATTTAAGTACTACTACATTGAAATTTCAAAATCTCACCAAATATATTGTTTTTTTAAATAAACCTAGTAGTTTAGAAACTACATTAAATTTTCTACAAATTCTATTCTTACATTTTCTTGAAATAATATAGATAACTTATTCAAATTTTTACATCAAGTTGCCTAACTCTAATTTTTCTATTTTCTTCACCACTTAAGGGCTTGTTTTTTCCATGATGATCCTTCACATACCCTTAAAATCAAAGTAAAAAATAATTTATATTGGTGGAAAGCTAAGAATCTTCGTTAAAAACCGTTTTTGTTTCATAAATTTTGGATAAAAAGAAAACTATCAAACACATACCCTACACATACCCATCATATCACCACTTTTTGGCCCATCATGATCTTGCACATACCCAGGAAAGTCATGCCTAAGTTTAGCTACCATACGTACAACCATATCAAAGTTATACCTCCTAATAAATTTGATAAGGCACAAAAAAAAAAAAACTTTCAGCTACATGAGGCAAGCAAAGCTTTGTATGCTTGACACCCATGAATAAACAACTAAAGATAGCTCAATACATCACATACAAGACATCTTAAGGCCTGTTGTCCACATACCAAGATTTCTCTTATATATACATGAAATGAGGTCAAATAGCCAAAAGAGACAACAAGTGGCATACGAGGACAAGGTTTTACCCCTTTCCCTCATTTAGTGCAAGACAAGGGTGAGCTGAGATGATTTATGAGAAACATGAAAATATGTATCAATTAGAGGAAAATGGTGCTTCAACATAAGGAAGAGCACCACACTCCTTAAGATGTTGAATTTTAACTCTTAAAGCCTTACATCTTTATAATAATGACCATGAATTCTATGATATGCATAAAATGACTTCTTGTAGTAAAATTTCTTTTGTGTCCTTGGAGGGAGGGATATCAAACAATATTGGAGGAGTCTTGACAAGAAACTCTCTTGATCAATATTAGAAGATGTTCATTTATTTATTTACAAATATATCTCTTGCTTAGTACAAGATGTCATACTTACATGAGACTCTTTAGATTGCAAAATTTTGTTTTGTCCTTTATAGGAGGGTCTAAAAAATTCAAATCATTAGTGTTTTGCATTATGATATTGATATTAAGTGAAGGTTCCTCTATTTCTTCTGTTTCTTTCAAAGGATAATAATCAATACCACTAGTTTCTATTAGTTCAAGATGCACTAATGTTAAAGTTGGCTTAGAGGAATCTTTTGTAATAGTGCTGAAATTAAGTGAAGGCTTGTTTGTTTTTATGGACACCTTTTATTTTTTATGTCTCGTTTGGGTCCTCCTTGTGACTTTTCCTTAATTTTTCTTTGATTTAATGTTTTAATGTGGATAACACATTCACATTAGGTATTGGGACCTAGAAAACTAAAAGAAGTCAAGTGGTACCTTACTTAAGTGTTGTAAAGTGTTGTAACACACTTTCACATTTTTCTAGGGTCTTGTTAATATATTTCACCTAAACAACCTTTTTTTATCACTTACCAAGCCTTATTTCAAATTGTTATAATAAACTTTCATACGTTTCTAGGATTTTCATCAATTATTTGACCATTTCTTATCCTTTAATTGGCCCCATTTTACACTTATAGGCCTTACTTAAGTGTATTTTTGAAAATAATCCTGATAAACATCAATTAATGCACTTAATTTATGACACCCACTTAAAATGCCTAAGTGAGACCCATTCACTAGTAGGGGTGAATGAGTCCACTTTGGCTCAAAAATCAAAATAAATTCAAAATTCTAGGAGGATATTATTTTCTAAGACCTAAGGTCAACTTGTGATGTATTTTTGGGAAAATTTTCATAATTGTGTATAAATATAATTTTTTTCCTCTCATTTCATTCTCCTTAACTATCCTAATTTTCTAATCAAGTAATTAAGTGATTTTGCATTCAAGCACTTTGGATCCATTACTTGCATGTCTTCATATTTCCACTTCAAGGGTTTGGTGAGTTGTAACATTGCATGTTGTTCATTCATAATTATCTTTCCACTTTTCATTTCATTTCATTTTCAAGGGTTTAATTACCAACTTATGGTTTGACCAAGGAAAACCCTATTCACTAACCCTCAAAAAAATTTCCTCCTCTTTGCATTTGTTTTGTAGGTATAGTGCGAATATTTTTCAAAGAGAAAGGTGTGAAAAGTTGTCAACAAATCACCAAATTCATTCAAAGTATTCAAAGACCTAAAAGAAGCTTGGAGAACACCTACAACTTGAATTTGACAGTTTTAGATTTGGAAACTTGTTAGGATCATAAGTGTTAATCGAGAGATACAATTTCTAATTTTGAATTTCCCAAAATATGGAAGTGGACTGATACACCAGAAATGTCATATGAGTCCCACTGCTAGGCCTGAACAAAGGTTTCTTCCAGTTTTGAGTACCCTTTTATCTAAATTTTTTCCCAACAAAATCTTTTTGAAATAAGACTAAATTGCCTAGCTTGGCATTTGAGTCCTAGTGGGCTTCAATATTGAATTCTATGGGATTCTAGAGCTCCTCTCTATCACTTTCCAATTTCCAAGTGCACATCTTTAGTCTCATTAATTTGTGTTACAATTTCTTTACATTTTTAGGTCATTTTTCATATCACAATGTGTTTTCAAACATTTTGCATTTTCTTAGTTTTGCATTAGTAGTTAATCTTCTTTATCAATTTCTAGCCTTAAGAACAATCTCATTTGATAGATTTCAATCTTTCTTGCATTGGAATCTCAAATATTTTTTCATGAGTGAGAACTTTGTGAAATCAGATTCTTGTTCCTTCATTCCCCTTTATGGTGTGGATAAGAGAAGTTGTGCACTCCATTTCCATAGTCCATAGTTTATTTTGAGGGATAATAACCAAGAAAATTAGTCATTCCTTGCATGTTAGGCTCTATAGGGATACAAATACTTTATTCTCTAGGACCATATCCTTTTCCACTATATCCAAGTTGTTTCATCATTTCATAACCTTTTCCATAAAATATTTTCAATTCTTTCGGATCTAGTGGATGTGCATAATCAATTTCATCAAAGTTTTTCATGTAATTTTCTTCTTCCTATAAAGTGGATAAAGTGGATGCTTTCAAAAGTTCTTCTAAATTTAGTGTTGACATTACACTTTTTCTTTGTATGCTTCTTTATTATGATTTTTGGTTGCCCATCAAATCTAGGTGTGAAATTAAAGGAACCCCAATCATCTTCAAATAACTTCATGACTTCCTCAATATGTTTTTCTTTTTCTTTCTCTTGCACAGGTTCCACTTTAGTAGTCAGTGTCATTGTTTTCAAAGGATTTTCCTTATTTTTCTCAATTTTCAAACAACTGTTTGGTTCAAGATCGACATCGATTGTATACACTTTTTGTTGTAGACATACTTTATTTTACAATGAAGGGTAGAAGGAACTCCATTCATTGCATGAATCCATGGTCTTCCTAAAAGAAGATTATATGAAATATCATGAGGTATAACATGGATCAATGTTTCTAATGTGGCCTTCCAGCTATAATAGGCAAAGAGATGACATCAATCAATTATAGATTCCAAGTCTATCCAAAAGGGTTACACTACACACATTAAGGGTGAATCAATTGTCAATAAGGGTTCTTTTATTCCCAACCTATTATAGATACCTACTATAATGAGATCATCATTTTGTTTTTGCACTTCCAAAGGAGGGAGCTCACTTTGGTGGAAAACAATGTAAACATTCATTTCTTGAATCATGGTTGCTATGACACTTGGTTTTACATTAGAATGGATAATAAATTGTTGTAAAGAACTTTGACTCATGTCGTGATAGTGTAGGGAGGCTTGAATAAGGTCCCATAAGGATATCTTAGTAGGGGTATACTTTAGTTTTTCAACAAGATTGTACTACTTTTTAGTATGTAAAGGGTATGTGTGGGTTCATCATTGAAAAAATAGGCCCTTAAGTGGCGATAAAGTTCAGAAAAATTATCTAAGTTAGGCAAATTGACATAAAAAATTGAATATGTTATCTATATTATTTCAAAAATATGTAAGAAAAAAATCTATAGCAAATTGAATGTAGTTTCTAAACTACTATGTTTTTTTTTTTTTTTAAATCTATTTGGTGAAAACTTGAAATTTCAATGTAGTAGTGCTTAAATTTCAGGGAAAAAAATATGAATTAGATGTTTGTCTGACCACCCTAACCACAATAAAATGATAATATTTTTTTATAAGATTTTAGATATAATTAGAGGACTCATGTCTTGAAGTGATACATATTTAAAAAAAAAAATCCAAGTAAATAATTAATTATGATTTTCTTAGTACAACTTTTAAAAAATAGAAAAACTTGTAAGTTTGACCACATTAACTTGGTCAAAACTTCATGAAATTAATTTATCTTAATCCTATAGTATGTGAAGCATAGAATGTGATTCATGTTTCATATTCAAAAAATGTGATACCATTTGAAAGCTATAGATTTTTTTCAATCAATCTATCAGTCATGACTTTAGTCATAATTGAAATAGAAAATGAATAATAATTGTTTATTAAATTCAAAGTAAAGCATAATTTATATTGGTCAAAA
>VDFB02338684.1:0-29526 GCA_007258455.2 Sequoia sempervirens | reverse complement strand
TCAATGAAATCTGTAAACTCTTCTGCCTCTACACTCCTTTCGTTCTCCATACTAATTTCTCTTAACTTTGTAACTCCTCTAGGATGTGTTCTAGTAATACTATGAAATAGTGTCTTCCCTGTACTCTGGTTAACTGAATTATTGTATGCAAACTCTACCTATGGTAAAACTATATCCCAATTTCCTACGTTATCTCCAACCAAACATCTTAACAAGTTACCCAAATTTTTGCTTACTACCTTTGTTTGTTCATCAATTTGTGGGTGATGTGTTGAATTGAACAACAAATCTGTCTTCATCTTCTTCCACAATGTCCTCCAAAATTATCCAATAAATTTGGTGTCCATGTCTAAAACAATACTCTTAGGTAATCCATGCAATCTCACAATCTCCTTGAAACATAAGTCGGCAACATGCACAACATCATTGATCTTCTTACAAGGAATAAAATATGCTATTTTAGAAAATCTGTCCATTACTACCATAATAGAATCATATTCTCTCTGTGTTCTAGGCAATCCCATCTTGAAATCCATGCTTATATCTTCCCAAGGTCTCTCTAATACTGTCAAAGGTTTGTACAATACAATATTTTGACTACTTCCTTTTGCAACTTGAAAAAATCTATAAGTTTGAACATACTTCCTAACATCCTTATACATCTGCATCAAAAATAATGTTCACTCACCAAAGCTACTATCTTATCAGCTCCAAAATGTCCTGCTAAACCTCCACTATGCTTTTCCTTGATCAAATTCTCCCTCATTGAACTCTTTGATATCCACAACTGATTCTTTTGAATAACATGTCTTCTTGAATGAAATAGTCCAACCATTGGCTCTGGTCTTTCACTACTGGTTCCTTATAGGCTCTTCAAGCTTCACCAAAATCTGCATCATCTTCATACATATTCTTCAATTCTTCAAATTCCAACACTTCTATTCTCATCTCTGTTAGAAAATTTCTTCTTCTACTCAATGCATCTGCAACTTTGTTTGACTTACCACTCCTATGATTCAACACAAATGTGTAACTCTACAAGAACTCAACCCATCTCATATGTCTTTGATTCAACTTCCCTTTACTCTTCAAATACTGCAAAGCTTGATGATCTGTATACAACACAAACTCCTTATGAAATAAGTAATGTCTCCACTTCTTCAAGGCCTGAATTATGGCATAAAATTCCTAATCATAAACTGAATGTCTTCTTTTGGCATCATTCAACTTATCACTGAAATAAGCAATAGGTCTTCCTTCTTGACTCAACACTACTCCAATTGCATTTCCACTAGCACCACAATCAACTTGAAATACTTTGTCAAAATCTGATAATGCTAATATTGGCTATTATGTCACCTTCTACTTCAACAATTCAAAACTTATTTGTGCTCCAAATGTCCACTTAAAGTCCTTATCTCCTCTCAATGTCTCTGTCATAGGGTTACAAATGCTACTAAAAATTTTGATAAAATTTTGGTAGAAACTAGCTAATCCATGGAATGATCTCACTTCTCCAATGTTTACCAGTGTAGGCCAATCAACAATTGCTTTCACTTTCTTAGGGTCCATCTTCAGTCCTTTAGTAGAAATAAAAAATTTGAAGTACACCAACTATTGAATGAACAAGACAACTGAGAGGGGGAAGGGTGAATCAGTTATACCAAATCAAAACATCAAAAACCCTCAATAGTAATCAGATCTACATGCATTCATAAAACTCTTAATGTGTTATAATGTTTGAACATGAAAAGCAGAAAAAAAAACTAAAACAATCAACACAATACATAAGAGAACACCAGATTTATGTGGGAAACCCTAGAAGGTAAAAACCACGATGAGGATTAGCTAACAATATAAGTAATTGCAAAACTAGTATAAAGAGGATCACTACCATAATAGGACACACTATCTAGAAAGGATCATAGCCCAAGCTCACTACCAAAATAGAAAGAAGAAAGAAGATAGAATGTTACACAAAGAACATAATCTCAATGCAACAGAGATTCCACCACATCTTTAACAACACTTGCAGCCTTCAAGAGATCAGGATACCTAAGTTCACTACATTCAACAATATTGTATTATAGCCCACACTGCATTTCACAACTCTACACTTAATTTCGCATCACAACACACAACTCTATTCCACTCACCATCTCGCATCAACTCGCCTTGCATTTATACCATCCATAACTTGAAAATCATCTTCAAGTCTGCTACACTCACCTTACACTTTAAAAATTCAAAATAGGTTGGCACTAAGCATTCTCATCGTGGATAGGAACAAAAGTGGACCAATACAAAACTTAATTGGGACCCAAAACAACACTCACATGCCATGCTATGCCTTCATTAATGCTTAAACATCTTTGAATGCAGTGTAAAAACCAAGTCAGTCGTTACCCATGAAAACACCATTAAACTTTGAAGTACATGCTTCCTCAAATCCAAGGATGACTTGCAAACCACACACCATGCTTCATCATGATCTAGACTATTCCTCTATCATCCTAAAATCCAACAAACTCCTTTGCAACAATTCGCACCTTCAGAATGTACATGCCCAGTACACTCAAACTACACTGCCAAACACTGTAACTCAAAAATCCATCTTCTAAAGCACCAACCCACAAATCCTCTTGACGTTGGAAAGAGATCAACACCATCAACATACCTTCAAAATCACAAGACCTGAAGAACAATTGTGAAGAAACACAGAGAAAAAATATTTCTCCTAGACACCTCTATAAGCAACAATGTGAATCCAATTCACATACTGGTGAATATAACTTCTTCTACACATGAATCCAGAAGCCAAAATTTTAGATTTAAAAACTATAAATGCCTCTATCCAACCTATCCAAATCACACAAGCATATCTTCAACCTAGAAGAAATGTGAAGCAAAACCAAAACACTTCTGCAAACCAGAATACCTCTGCAACATCTCGTTTCCTCATTTTATCAATTTTCTCAATATCCTCGACATCTTTATCACTACCACAATCATTAAAAAAACCCTTATCAAAGCAACACCAAAGGTTGACACCAGTAACTTAACTGATGATAACATAATGCAACTAATCAAAGCAACAATCTCTCTCAACCATTGCACAACTATCACCAATGACAACACAAGCTTGTTGACATCAATGACAAAACCTTAATACTCGCAACACCAAATTTTTCTTCATGAAATTATACTTCTTGACATTAATCAGCAACTTCTCTTCTCTCAACATGTGCAATACTTGTCAGATGTGCCACAAATGCTCTTTTCTAGTCTTACTAAAAATCAAAATGTCATCCAAGTAAACAATGACAAACATACCCAAGAATTTCTTCAATACCTCATTCATTAATCACATGAAAGTGCTTGGTGCATTGTTTAGTCCAAAAGGCATCACTAACCACTCATACAATCCTTCATTTTTCTTAAATGCAGTCTTCCATTCATCTCCTTCCCTGATTCTGATATGATGATATTCACTCTTTAGGTCAATCTTTGTAAAATACTTTGCTCCACTCAAACAATCCATAATTTCATCCATCCTTGTAAATGGGAATATATACTTGATAGTGATCCTATTGATTTCTCTTGAATCTATACACATTCTCCACTTTGCATCTTTCTTTGGTGCAAGTATAGCAGGTACCACACATGGGCTCAAACTTTCCTTGATCAATCCTTTCCTCAACAACTCTTGAATTTGTTAGTTCAACTCTACATTCTCTATCGATGCCATTCTATGTGCTACCTTGTTTGGAAAACTCGCTCCTGGTATAAGGTCTATATGATGACTGATACTCCAAACTGGTGGAAGTCTCTCTGGTACATTCTTTGACGTGATGTCTTCATACTCTGTTAACAATTTTGCAACTTCTTGTGGTGGATCTTCATCGATTGTTGTCTATGGATTATTGCCCTTCTTCAGAATCAATGAACAACACATGTTCTCATGCCTCAGTCCATCCAAAAATTTCCTTCCATCTACCAAACATAGTCCAGCAATGCCACAAACTTCAGTTGTCTCCTCTTCCTCTAAAGGTATCAACTTGATCTTCTTTCCATTTGATGTCACAGTATATGTATTTCTTCTTCCATCATGAATTACTTTCTTATCATATTGCCATGGTCTTCCTAATAGGAAATGACGAGCATCCATAGGCATAATATCACACAATACTTCATCCCTATATGATCCAATATGAAATTTCACCAACATTGCTCATTCACCAATATCTTATGATCATCTTGAATTCATGCTATCCTATAAGGGTTTGGATGTTTCAATCTTTCCAAATTCAACTTGGTTACCATCTCCTCAAAAACTAGATTATTAGTACTACCATTATCAATGATAATTTTATATACCTTTCCTCCAAACTTACATATGGTTCTGAACAAACTATTTCTTTGTGGTGGTTCTTCAGTCACTAAACTTCATGCATCAAAGCTCTTTGCATCACCAATGATTCACCTTTCTCAGCTTTCCCAACTGAATTAAGGGATCCAACAGGTTCTTCATCCACATAATTTGTTCTTTTGGTATGCTCAGGTTTCTTTCTGGTGCTTCCTTGATGACACTTAAATGCTCTATGTCCACCTCCACACTTGAAATAGGTTCCTCTGAATGGTATTCTCTTAGATATTCCTTCCTCTCTTTAGTATCCATCATTATGGTAAGAATTATGACCTCCTCTATCATTGCGATAGAAATTTCTATCTTCTCTTCCTTTGCGGTATGAATTTGTGTCCTTTTCTTCACTCTAGTAGGGTTTTACATCTTTGTTCTATTCTGCATAAGGTCTTCTTTCGCTAGATTGGGATCCAATCTTCAGGAATCTTCCTCTTGCACTCCTCTACCTTTTTTCAAACTTCTTGTTCATCTTCTCTTCTACCTTCAATGAAAATTGATATGCTTCCTTAACAAATGTCATCTTCACAAAGCTCAATTCCTCTTGAATGTTTTTCCTCAGTCCATTGATGTATCTTGCAACCTTTTATTTGCTTGCTTCATTATGACCAATTCTAATTATCATTTTATAGATTTCTTCAGTATACTCCTTAACATATCTTTCCTTTTGTCTCAGGTTTTGCAAACTCTTCAACTATTCAAGTTCATAATCTACTGGTATGAATTGATTCTTCAAATTTTTCATCATCTATCCCATTTGATGATTATTTCTTTGCCTCTTCTATTTTGATCTAATTGAACATCTTTCCACCATAAAGCAACATGAACTTTGTTTTCACAAATCTAACTCTCTTTTGATCTTCAATTTCTTCATATATTCAAAGTATTCTTCCATTTCATTTATCCAATCAATCAGTTCTTTAGGATTCAAATTTCCCACGTAATTCTAAATTTTGACTTTAGTTTTTTTCCCAATCTTTGAGATCGCTTTCAACATCTTCACTTTATTTGATTTTTCTTCTTCTTCGCCTAGGGCTTCTACAAATTGATTCAATTGTTCTGCTTCATCATCACTTTCATCATTTTTCCTAGGGTTTAGGCCTCACCTATGGTCTTCTTCAACAACATCTAATCGAACTCACATTTCATGCATCATTTCCAACATTTCATCCATTCTTCCAACAACATTCACCATTGCAGGAACTCTCCTTGGTAGCCTATCTCCCCTCGAATTGATGCAACTACTTCAATTCGACGATCTAGCTACAAGGGTTTCAACTGCCTCACAATCAACGATCGATTGAAAATAAATGCAGTCTACCTCAAGTCAATATTTTTTTCACCTCAAGGAATGCCTTCAGGATTCAAAAACTCACTTTGATACCACTTGGTGCAGTCACGGTAGGAGGGTTCCAAAAGGAACAACCCAAACCATGCAACAATGAGTCAACACAAGAAATTGATATGTGAAAATGAAACTTTATTGAATTATCAATCTTACATGCAACATATGCCTCATGGGAGAATATCTAGGGCTCACAGGCCTGCCACAAAGGCATTCAACAACGCCCCTGAAGGGTTTATGTGAAAAATGTACAAGATCTAAATCTTACTTCTAAAACCTACTAATGATCTACAATGAATTATAATGCTTATAAATATGATTCTCATGCTCCAACAAAGGTCTGCGTCAGCCACAAGGGTTCATAAACTCAATGAATGATCATACATGAAGGTTAGCCTCAAAATATAGAAAGATAACTCCATGTGAAAAGAGATAACTTGTTAATCTCCAAAATAGGTCCCAAAGAACCCAAGATGCTTGTATGATGTCCCATTAAGCTTCACATAATCTGAAATAGGTCTACACTAAGAAATTTGGACCAGGTCAGCCCTAAATGCTCTGATTGGTAAGTGTAGTGAAATTTTGAGAGTGATAACTTTCAACAGACAACTATAAATGATGTGAAATCTAGATATGTGATAGATGTCAATGTGTAGATGCTATATCTGGCTCCGCAAGTTGAGAAACAACGATGTGGTAAAATGTTGAATGAAATATTGAAACTGCTACTGAATGCAATGTAAGAAAAGAACTATTTTTTATTGACACAGGATTGCTTTACAACCAGGGATGCTCCTGCATCAAAATGTGTCCTCAAAATCTAAAATTTGAGACTCCACAAACAAGTCTAAAATATTTGTCAAGAAATCATCCCACAAAGATATATTTGAAAGACAATGATTTACTTATTGCAAAGAATCACTGGAAGCTTTCAAAGAAGTAAATTTCAAAGATTTTTTTTATTTTAGTTATATAGAAATTATAACTTTCTAACCTTTGTAGGGTTACACCACCTCACACACTTGGGTTTTCACTCTAACAAATTAGATACCACCTAAACAATAAACTTACACTCTAATACCAAATTTTATGAGTTTAATCCTTTTTACATATGATTGATGGACTAGAATAATGAATTATTTAAATTATGTGTTTAGTTAATAGTGAATAACATGTACCAAATCTAAATATCAACATGTATGAAAGTAATGGAATAGTATGCAAGATCACAAGGTTGTACACAAGACATATTTTTTTGCGGAAAACCCTTAGAGGAGAAAACCCACCATCAAAAGATGTTCACAATCATATTATTCAAAATCAACACTAGTTAAATATAATAAGGTCTATAGAAAACCTTTTATAGAGTCTTAACATATATTATACCCTTCTTCTAGAATATATCAAGTGTTTACACACTAGCAATGTACAAATCTCTTTCTAGTATCTAATAGAATGAGTTTGTAACCTTGTGTGACTCTGGTGCATTCACATAAAATTGCATTCATGAGAATACCAACTATCCAACTATATAACTAACTTATGGAACACCAAGGGTCATGTAAATGTATTCTATACCTATGTGATGTCAATATACAACACTTAGCACCAAGTAATATGTCTCCATGTAGACAAGTTCCTTGTAAATTTTTCCACTATCACACACTATAAAACAATAGTTATATCATTTATAGTGTTAGTATTAGTATGTTTCCAACAAGTACTAAACACATACGTGATTATGAGTTCTTCTTTCAAATAGCTTGTAATGGTTTTAATAACATCTCCATATGTAGACAAGCCATGTTAACCCTTATCACAATATCACCACATGTTAATCAACATAAAATGTTATACCACAATCCTAGAAACTCACTTCATTTCACCACATTACATTATATTCCACTACAAAGTTCAGACTATAGATAAACTTTTTCCATAGGGGTTCTTCTACATGAATATCATCTAAATCCCAATAGATTGGATGTCATACCTAATAATAACATGGAACTAGTGCAAGCATTAAAATCACCAATTAAAAGGATATCGCCAAGAGAGGAAAGTCTTGCTATTTCTAGTTGGATCCAAAAATGGAGAGTTATAAATATTCAAAGTTACATATGGAGACGAAAGCAATGGAAGTAACAAGCACCAAAAGTAGCCATTGGTTAAGACCTCTCTTCAACAACACCCATAAGAATCTAGCATATAAATCTTTACCTTAGCTAGTTTAATGAAGTGGTAAAATAGTCTCTATATGGGTATGAAATTTTACTAAAGCTTTTGAAACCAAAATGATGGATTAACTTATAAATTGATATCTAATAATAACCTAAAAAAAAATCTTTTGATTAATACCATAAGTGCAATTGTATCTAAATTATATATTTTATAAAACCTAAATTATCTAGGGGAGAGGGGCCCATAATGGAGCAGAGTCCAATAGTGGGGATAGAAGTAGTCCTTAGTGAGCCTCATAGTGGAACACCTTAATATCCAATTGCAAAACACTTTTCATCCATAAAGTACACAAACTGACAAATCATGTGATGCCACATCAACGCACCAATAAAACATGACTTAGTGCACCACTATCGGTCTCACTTTTTTTGGGGGGCATATTTGGATACCTCAACAAAAAGCATGCTAATGTGGCATCATATTTGATGATGTGGCCCTAAAACAAAATATAGAAGCACGTGAGTTGTCAAATACACTGTTGTACAAAATTAGAAGTGATTTGGAATTTTCATGTAAGATTTTGAGAAACACAAAGTTAGGATGCTCCACTATAGACCCCTCTCCCATTAACCTTTTTAATAAATGATTAATACATTTCTCTTAGTTAAAAACAACATTAAAAAAACTTTTAAAAAAAAACATCAAATCTACTAATTTTAGTAAACCGTAGTAGCTTGGTTTCTTCCTAAAATAGTTACCCTAATACCTATCTTAATAGGAAAGGAAACATACACATGACAAATCTGATTTAAAATACAAGTTGATTATTTCAAAATGTCTCGACCTTTGTCGTTTCTCAAAGAGGTATGTTCCTCTCAAAACCACCATTGTTATTTTCCTTTAAAAATTTAATAAACGTCTAGAAGGCTTACAAGTGGGAAGACTATATATCAGGTGCATTCCATTCCCATTGAACTTCTGGTAAGAAAAATATCCAAGAGACATGCTTTCAGTTTTGTCTTTTGGTTGACTTAATTAAATCACATTAGTACAGCTAGCATGTGGACCTGGTCCCTTCTCACAACTCCCCATGACCATTTATTTTAAACAATTATATTTGGATCCAAGTTTTCTTGATAATGAGTAAAGGTCAATACATTTATCAAAGCTAACGCGCTCAACACTATTGAATTAACATGGAAAACATGTTGCAACCACTTTCTTTCATTGCCAAGAAGCCCACTAAATAATATGTTAAGAGAATGTGTTGATCTATTCTTTTGGTCGAATAACACCTCCTTTTTTTCTTTAATATGTGGTGGTCTTGGAACCTTCTTTCTGTAATATGTCATTTAGATTTAGATTTGGTCTATTAGAACCTTCTTCTTGGTCTCTTTGAGGTATAGAGACACTCGATAATATATCTAGTTAAAAGTCTTTGAACATAGTAAATGTTTATTATTTTAAAAGGATTAATTTCAAATAAATTTTTATTTGTTGTAAATATTTTGAATATTTTATCGTTTTTAATGATATGTTTTAGCATCACTCTTAAGAATAGCATCATGTTGGTTGACTAAATTAAGTAATACTACCTACCATACTAACATCATCCTAAGTAATTAAATACAATATTTTATTTAATTAACTAGTCTAATTTCACCTACCTCTTTGTGAGATGATTGTCACACTCAAGGAAATGCTTTAGATCCTAAGGATTTTAGTTTAGGAGAAGTGGGTTGTAACAAACTATATGCCCATCAACAATATGGGGCTATATACCACTTTGTACTAGTAGGACTAAGCATGTGCAAGGGTGTATCCTTACTAGATAGTATAGTTAGTATGACATATAGGTGACACATGTGCTTATTATTAATACTTTCCATTTTGATTATTTTGGATGGATAAGGGTCCTCTATCTCCTCTTATTTGGTTCATTTGATACAAGAAATATATCATTTTATGGCATAGACACATATGGTTTATACTCAATTTATGGTGTTTTAACTTTTTCATATGTTTATTTTTTTGTGTATACGTGTATGTAAATGATACAACACTAATAATCAGTACAAACATTTTTTGTGAAACATGAAGAAATGTTGTATATCATAATTTATAATCCATATAGATGTGTTAATTAAGGAATTAAAAGAAATACCATAATCATAGTCAAATATACTATATATATGAATAAAAGAACAAGATGTCTCATTAGAGATCACATCAATATGAACCAAAGATACCACATGCTATTTTAATTTGTATTTTGTTTCTTCTAACCATTATTGCATGCCATCAAGCACATAAGAAATTATATAATGTTATTGGTTAAATCTACCTCATTCAGATTTTCTAAGTTGCTTACCCTTATAATCAAGCTTGTGCATAATTCCACATCTAAGACCATATAAAATTGATCAAATGATGAAGAGGTAGAAACATCATCAAAATATTTCTGTTCAAGGCAACATTTCACTACCCCTAAAGTGGATGGATTCCTCTAGAAGTATGGGCAACAATTTCAGGACCCAACATAATGACACCATTGCTAGGGATGTTTTAGTTTTTTTCTAGGTAGGACGTGATTGGGAAATCTATTGAAGACCTCAACAACTCAAATTTTTTGCAGCTATGTGTTTTGTTTGTGTATAGTGTTGGCACCCTATAAACTTAGACTAACATAGCATTGTTTTTAGGGACATGATATCTTTCTTATTTTGAAAAATCCTTAGCAAACTTAGAGAAATTTCAATATTGCAAGTAATTGATCAAGAATAAATTTAGGATAAAAAACACCAAGCAATCAGAGAGAAAGTTCATCTCTAGGAATTTGTTGGAGTAGAGTCATACTACCTAAACAAATTTCTCACCAATGATGTATAGAAGATACATTTAATCCATTCTAACAATGCACCTAACAACATAAGAACTATAATGAAAACACCTCTTTAAAGGTTTTTCAAAGATCACCCACACATTTCAACCACAACATCATGTATCAACACAATCATCTGCCATCAAGCACTTCTTTCTCATGAAGTGAGTGATCAAGTGGGCACACCAAATACCTTGCATGCAAACATCATTAACATGCATAGGACTCTCATTCCTCATGAAAAGGGTAGTCCTTTAGAAAATCCCTTATTTCATTGCCTTATATCATGTAAGAAGGATTGATTTGTCCATATGTAGCCTAGATGAGTGAAATGTGTGCTATCCCAAGTCTAACTCACACATAATATTGGTGAATAGATTTAAAGCTACAAATATTTTGGTGAAATTGACGTAAAGAGAAAATCCGTCCACAACACACTCACATTTTTATCATTTTCTTTTATTTATCTTTTTCATCTCATTTATTTAGTGATACCCAAAGTACCCTTGAATATGCCAACATCAACAAGGCCTTAGGGACAAAATCCTTATAATGCATCCATTACCCCCTTATTCGATTAGTATATTCCTTTTGATCTCATGTCACCTATTTAAAATAGGTATAATTATGAGGACACTATTTTGGATGGTGAGCATCTAGAGCTTAATAATAACACCTATTTTGGCCAATAATTTATAACCATGTTGATAATCATTCACAAGTTCAATATCAAGGAGTCATTTTACAATCAAAACCAAGACCAAGCCAAACTAGAACTCGACAAGTTTTAGTTTAGTTAGAAATCTAACTACAAGAGCCCAACTTGCCCACTTGTAGGGATACGACCACACAAACTGACAATGAGATATATTGCCTCAAAATGGACTTAGTATATGTTTGATCATTACAAGGATTCCTTGAAATATTCTTTCAAGATGGTCAAGTCTCCACATAGTTAGTGAGAATTTAGAATAATATGTAATCACAAACCAATGAGGCCATTCAACCCACATAATACAAACAACAATACCTACCTCATGGTGGTGAAATGAAACATGTAGAAGGAGCAACTCCAAAGAAACTAATAGCTACCTTGGTATAAATAATCAAGATGATTGAGTTTGGTAAATCAAGTGACTACTCCAAATCCCAACCCAAATGAATAAACAACCAAGTCCTCCAAGGTGCCAACCCTATGTAGTCCCAAAAATTGCACACCCTCATAATTTCACACTACATCATATCCTCACTTTAGCCTTTTGTTATAGATTATTTCAATTACAAAATGATAACACTTAAATATGGTATTTTTGGAATTTTTATGACAATTCAATCCTTTTAAATCTAATTTTTCCAAGATGAGAGTGCAACACATGGACATTTGCATGATGCTTTAGTGCCTCACAAGATTTTTAGTTTTAGTGGTCGTTGGAACATTACCTTCCCACCAAAAATTCAAAAGTAACACTCTTGCATGTAGTCAAATCAAGCAAAAGCATTTTGACTTGCCTTTTTTGCAAGGAAATCGATTTTTTAAATTCTAACATTAAAGATATATAATTCTTGGAAAAAAAACAATATTATTTTGTAGCCAACAAGCTATATCAATCTTGTGCATGCCATTTTATTTAACATTTTTATCACCACCTTCGTGAGATTGTGAAGAATGATAAGATTGAGACAACAAAATTCTTCTTGGGGGTCTGTAACAACTTATAGGTGATTTTATTCTAGTATTATTGTTCCCCTTCTCATTTTATCATTTCTTATTTTCATTTGGAATATTTCAATTGTTAGCATAGGGTACTTGTTATTTTTCATATTATTGTTAGTCATACTTTTATTTCAAATCATTTATACTTTTATCTTCTCAATATGATCAAAATCTTGGTTTTTTTGGAGGTCAAAAGACCAAAACGAGGGTTTGACTAAGGAAAGACCCTCAAATAGCCACCCAAAAATATTTTTCCTTTTTCTTCCTTATTTGCAAATTTATTTTTAGAGATTACTCGATGATATACTTTCTAAATCTCCTTTCAGTATTTTGTTCTTTTTTTATTTTTAATATCTATATAGCTAGTTTTATCATCATTTTCATTATTTTAAACATTTTATGTGCTTGATAAATTTGTTATTTTATGCTATGCACACATGCAACTTGCTCGGACTTGAATGTGCTTTTCATTGAGAGTCTAAATTGGACAAAATGTGACATAAGGACGTCTATGTGACGTACTAGTGTACAAGATAGAGGCTTCTACAAAGATACTACAAGTTCCCTGAGATTAGTACTTTTCATTTATAGTGAAACAAGTTTTTAATTTATCTCCTATAGAGAGATAATTTCACCATTTTATTATAATTGAACATTCTATATTGCAAGTTATAATTTTTTGTTCACCATCAACATAATGAACTAGGCCAAGGTATAACCTAATTACTTCCCAGGTCAACTTTCTATTTGTGCAATGCCAACAATGTAGCATTCATGCCTCCCTTGCCTCCACCATACAACACAATAAGCATATACTATCTAAGTGGGATACATGTGTCTTAAAATCCAAATTAAATGATCCTAGTAGGAATCGATTATTTAACACACATCCCCAAAACTATTTGGTATTCACTAGATATCAATATAATTGAATCTCTAAGTTCCAAGTGCAATCCACCTAACAAACTCTACCCATAGGGATCATGTTCAAAGGGACCTCTCCTTCCACACATGAACCCTTCTTTGGGACATACCTCAAGTATCTAAAGGAGCCCTTAGATCATACAATTTACAATGTGATTTTGTCATGATCACTTACTGAACCACCCAATTTCAAAGAGGTGGATGATCCCAACTCTCACATTAAATATTACACCATGGCTATTCAAGAGCTCTTTCCTTACGATGGGATCATTACTAGAATCTTCCTAATTTTTTGGATAAGATAGATTTTGCAAGGTATTACAAACTCTTGGAAGCATCAAGTCACTCTTTTTGATAACTCATTGGTGGGTTTATTCTTTCCTTTGACATGAACACTCTATTGCAAATATGGATCTAAGAGTTCTAAATTGTTAAATAGGACCCAAAAAAAATAGTTTCACATTTCATAATGTGTGGAGATAAGTTATTTATTCTTATAAGTGTATTGAACATGGATTATAGGGAAATTTGTGAATTTTTCTTGCATTCCCTAAATAAGGGCATGTGGGTAGAGGTCCAAAAGCTCCCATATAGATCATATAAAGAGGCTCATGAGAGTTCTCTCAAGATTGATCAAATCATGATCAATACTGGGATGAAATGATATGGTGCCAATAAAAGTTTTCTCACCCAAAACAACAACACCATAACCCCTTGGAACCATTTTCTTTTGAAAAAAACCAAAGTGCCACAACCAATAGAGTTACAAATGCTCTACCACCTAAGAAAAAAAATAACAATCATAAGTTCTAGATTATATATAGCTATGATGGAGCTATAATAATTCAAATTTGGGGAACCAAAATACCAATTTTATTGACTATCCCCTAGAAATAACTATGATAAATGAAACAACAATAGAATGAGTATACAAATGACCAAATTTGATATGATCCATATTGAATTCCTTGGTATTTCTATCCTAATAATTTCTACTTGTTCCATAAGAGTAGGTAGCATGAAACTAAAATATTCCATGAGTATAATTGATTTGTATCAAATCTCCTAAAGGAGAAACAGTGCATGTTTGTTGATATATTCCTCCTCCCTCTAGGAATTTTGAATCATAATTGTCAAGGACTAGTTGCCCCTCAAACTTTAAACCTGTGGATCTATCAATGTCCTTTTCTGTCACAAAAATCTATAAACAACTCCAACCAAGCAACATTAGGGTTGATCATTACTACACTATCAAAAGAGTTAAACACCATTGGTTAGTTAGGCATAAAAGGGGAAACTAAGATGATTGGATTAATCAAAACCATTTAGAATGGGAACATCTAAGGGAAACATGAAATCTCAAAAAGGATACCAAAAACATGTGGTCTTAGTAGTAGATCTCAAGACAACTCACATTGGTCCGTATGACCTAATTAAGGACTCAGAGAAGATGTTAATGAAGATCTATTTTATTTATATTCTAAGTAGCTCTCTATCACATTGCATGGCCCTCTTCGAGGCAATTGGAATAAAATATCTAAATAATAGAACTACACCTCCATAGGAGCATAACAACTAGGTTGACCTCAACTTAAGTCACCTAATGCAAAACTTATTATATTATATACAAAATTGTTAGGTAGGCTAGCATTTATTATGCACATATATTTTGATGATATGCATCAATCCACTCACTATGCCTAATGTATCCAAGAAATGCATTAAGCATTGCAATTCAATGTCAAGATTCACTTAAGGGCAAGAAATCTAAGGTAGGAAAATAATATCCAATTCTTATTTAGGATATCTTTCCAAGGCAAAGTTTAGGGCTCTTTGGTTATTATGGATGTACTCATTAAGCGAATAGTAATTGATATAATTAGCCAACTATGTGCACACTATGAAGATTATAACCTTCTAATTTATTCATAGTTTCATTCAAAATTTGATGACTACATTTATAATTTCTTACTTAAAAAAAAAAAATTATGTCTAATGAAATCACAACTAGTATGTTAGTACATGCCACTTTTCTAGCTTAAGCAACTAACATTTGGGAGTGAACTCTTATTTAGTCAATTCATATTTATTCTTAGCCTATGCTATAATGAGAGATTTACAATAGATAATCTATACTCATCAAAGAAAATAAAAGTTCATATTGTGGAGTTCTATATGGAAAATATGCGTTTATATCTATTTGTACTTGTTGCCTAGTCTTCTAATGTTCATTTTTATAAACATCACTTTCAAGTTTTATGTAGTATGTTTATTTAGTGATTGTTAAATATATACATAAATAGTAGTATTTTTTTTAGAGAATTAGCTTGGAGATTTTCATGGCATGTTTTTTTTTAAAAAAATTGTTAAATATTTACATTTCATCAGACCCACAAGTCTAGTGGCCAACTAGAAAAACCTTGTCAAAAACCTCCATAGCCTATGCTCCTTGAGAATCAAGAAAGGAAAATTCATAACATTTGCTTCTCTTGTATTGTGGATTGTATAACATAGATAATTACAAAAAGGATCTGGCTTAATTCAACATTGTCTCTAGTCTCTTCTACAATTCTAAAGTCCCAAATTTGTCTTTTTTTACTTTATTTAAATTATTTTTCCCACATGCACAATCATATGAGTAACTATTTTATCATTTATTTCTCCTAAGAAATCTCTATAATATAACTAGCTATTCCATTATCCTTTTTTCTATCAATAAAAAATAAAATATTAAATTTTCATCATAGAAATATTTTAACATTAATACCCAAAGGATAAAACACTAACCCAAAATAGGGTGTAGTCCCTACCACAATGGATTCTTATAAAGCAATATATTGAGATATATGAAATAGGAAGATGATTAATGAGAAAATGAGTTAACGAACTAAATAGAGCTTCATATGTTGTAGGTGAGTTAGTAATCTATTAATGCTTGATGATATTTACATTATTTTGAAAAAGAAAATTATAGCAAGGAAAAGCTATAAAGCATTGTACAAATGTTTGTTGGAAAATGTAAATATTTAACAATTTCATCAAAACCTTATTGTGGAAAGCCCCAAACTATTGATCCAAACCAAGCACACCTCTCATTGTTTCCAAGCACAACACAACCAACATTGGAACACCCAAATAATTATTGTTCAAAATAAACAAGTAATATGTACTAAAATACCACTCGCAATTTCATTAGACATCGCCATTTTTTTTTCTATTTTTATCACTACAATATTATAAATCTACCCATCAAAATTTAAGTGGACATATGAAAAATTAGAAAACAATTTACTAAAAAATAAGCCAAGTTAAACACGTCCTTGATATGCACGCGTGACATGGAGTAGTAGTAAAATAAGGGTGTTAGTTCTAGGTATGTCATATGATATGATAACACCTCTCTAAGGTATTCTTTCCTAAGAAAAAGAGTTGAGCCCTTTTTAAGGATATAGTTTTAAAAGCAAAATAAAAATTGACCAATCTTAGGGCAATCCATTTAATTAGCTTAAAAAATCAAAAATTTCACCCAATCCTTTGCTTCTATAAATTGATTTAGGTTGACAAATAGAGTAAATTTAAAAAATATAGTTAATTAGTAATTTATTGATATAGATTAGAGAGGATAAATAATCTAATTAAAATAAATATGATAATTAAATAGGAGTATAGGTATATTTTGTTTTATGATTGATTATAGACTAGCATACATATATTAAATATTAATATATATAAAATACGCCGAGAGTTATCATTTTCTTTTTTGATTTCTCTTTGTAATTAAAAATATTATTTATTTATTTATTTGTTCTTTTAGTTTATGCAAATATTTGAATTATTTTTATTATTTATTTATTTATTTTGTTTTATCAAATCTCTTCGATTTGAGTTTTTTGTTTCATCAAATCTCTTTTATTTGATTTTTTTGTTTCATTAACCAATTTTTTTTTTAAAGTTTTTCAATTTTTTAATTTTAAATATTAATTTAGAAACTTACTTTTATATGGAATAGTAAATTTAAGAAATTTATTTCATAATTAATTTCTCAAGTTTAGAATTTTTTTTTTTTTTGTGTAGTAATTTAACACAAATTTTATATTAATATAAATTTTGATAAGATTTGCAACATATTTTCTTGTGTTTACCTAGCAAACTTTTTTGGTCAATAAAGTTAGGAAATAGAAAGATTTGGAAGAATAAGAAAGTAAATCAACAATTCTAAACCATATACAAAATATTTCCAATTTATGTTCATAAAATCAAAATATTTAATTTTATTAAAACAAAAAACAAGTTAACCATAAAAAAAATTCCATTATATCTGATGGCATTTCTTTATGTGAGGAATTTGAAGAAATTTACATTTCTCATGCCTATAGGGAGGCTAATGTTGTAGCTAATTGGTTGGCTAATTATGGGGTGTCATCGACTAGTTCGTGGAGGGAGGGTGACATCCTTCCTACTGATTTGAAGAGCCTTATTATTTATGAGATCCATTATTTTATTATTATTACCCACCTCCTTGATCTTGGGGTTGCGTGGGTATTATGAAGCTTGTTGTTTGATGGGACTTATCACACAGTGGGTGATCATTGGAAATTGTTGCCTCCTGTTGGCGAGTTGTTTAAGTACTCTACTTATTACTTCCTTTCGAACTACTTTCAAGTGCCTCACACGCTTTTTGGGTGGTTTTTTGGCTAGTGCTTCGGTTGTGCTCTATTTGTGCTCTACTAGTAACTCGATGATGGGAGGGGATAGGTGTTGCACCGAGCCTCTGTCTTGTGAAGAAACGAGAGCTAATCGCCAAGTTTGGGAAATTCTACATAATGGTGGTGTTACTCCTTACCTGGAGCATCTGAAGGGTTTCAAACCCTCGGTGTCTAAGGAGTTTGTTGATGCCTGGCATGGCCGTGTGGTTAGTATGTTTGGTAGAGATACTACCATTAATGAAGATTTTATTGTTGAGGTTACGGGTTTGTCCACGGTCGGGAGAAAATTCTATAGGGACAAGAACATTTCTCAAAATGCAAGGAAAAATTTCCTTTGTGACAGGGAAAGGGCTAGGATGGTTCATTTGGATTGTAGAGGATATGACATAATGCAGATTAAACCTATTTGGCGAGAGGTAGCGGTGGCTTTGATGCGCTACTTTATGCTTGATGGCAGATTCACGACACTCTATGGCCATCACTTTGTCCTTCTGAACCACTTTCACCATGGTAAGTTGGTTTTGTTTCCCTTCTATCTGTTGAGTTCCTTGGAAGAGGGTATTTTGAATTTAAGAAGAAACCCTAGGAATCCTTATTTGCATGAAGGTTTAATGCTTCTCATTGTGGATTTTATGAAAGCTAATTGCATTGTTAGAACCCCTATTTCCAAAAAGAAGGGGAAAGGTAGTGGGAATTGTAGGATTTAGGAGATTCAAGATTCTGGAGCTTTGGAGATTGAAGTTGATTTTGAAGGGTGGTTTGATGGCTATGATACTGACCTGGAATATACCCCTTCGATGGGTGATGTGAATTCGTCTTCCTCCAAAGCTCTGTGTGCTAAGCGTAAGTTGAAGGGCCTTGAGGGTGGTTCTGGCAGTAAGAAGCCAAAGGCCCATGCCAAGGTGGAGGATGTTAATCTGAAGAAGGTGGCAGGAAATATTCAAGGGGAGAACTCGGGTATTGGTGGGTCCCCTATGGACGGTAAGGAGAATTCGATGGTTAATTTGGATGTTTCTACTGGGGAACCTATTTCTAAAGGGAAGGCTAAAATGGTGTCTAAGGATGTGTCGTTTGAGGAGCCCCCGGCGGGGTCTTATCAGGGCATGGGTGTTTTTTGGGGTGCAATGGACTTCTCTCAAGCATCAGGCCTTGTCAAAGAAGGATCTAATATCTCCTTCAATTTTCTTATGTGGTTGGTTCAAGAAATTCAAGATCTTCATAATAAGCATGATACTATTGCTAGGTGCAACATCTCTACTCTTCGTAGCCTTAAGGAGCAGTAAGCTATTTTTGAGCTTTCTAGATCCTTGAATACCAATGTGGGTGGTCTGGTGGATGAGCTTGCTTCACTGAAGAATAACCTGAACCTGAGGGTTGTGGTGTTGGAACGAAAAAATAGGCAACTTAGAAGGGACTTGGACACACTCATTAATATAAGCAAGGAGAAGTTGGAGTTATCTGTTGAGGGTATGGTTTTCCTTAACCAGAAGGCTATGGAGTTGACCGGGAAGGGTCTATTTGATGCTCATACTAACTTGGTTCATGAGGAGGGTGTTGGTTTGGAGGTGAATTCGACTGATCTGGCTACTGTCCTGAGT
The DNA here is from genome assembly GCA_007258455.2 of Sequoia sempervirens. NCBI lineage: Eukaryota > Viridiplantae > Streptophyta > Pinopsida > Cupressales > Cupressaceae > Sequoia > Sequoia sempervirens. Next base: position 9,757 of record VDFB02338684.1, on the reverse strand, counting down.
GTTCGTACTAGGAGCAAAACTAAGAAAGGTAAGAACGATCCTGCTCATGATGTTGAAGAAATCATGGACATGCATGAGAGGCTAGCGGCCAAGGATATGGAGGCTACTAAAGTGCTCAAGGACTTATTGTAGTGGCCTTATGGCCTTGTTGTTTTCTATTTTTTGGTTATGTTGGTTGTCTGATGGTTTGTTGATGGCTAGTTAATCAGTTGGTTGTTTTTTGTTGTTGCTAGGTGGGCAGTCTCATGTTTTATCTTTGTTGCCACTTTCTTTTTTGTAAAAGGGTTTCAAGCGCCCTTCAAAACTTGTTTATCGTTAATCAAACACAAATTTTTTCGTTATCCTTATTTATTTAAGTTTATATTTTGGAAGGTTTGATTTATAATGAAATTCAAGGAAAGCAACATCCAATTTAATAGTTCTACTTGAGCATCTTTTACATGAGATAATCTTAAAAGAATTATTGAACATAATTATTTGAGAGGAGTGTTTAATTCTCTTCTTAAGAAATTCAATATCATATTCACAAAACTTCATTTTAATATTGAATTAAACCTTCAACATTACATATTAACAAACACAACTATTCATGACATAATACTTCAAATAGTTGAAAAATATAAATAAGAACTTGGAAAAAAATAGGAAGAAGAGAGACAAAGACATGATAACCTTTTGTTGGTGTTGGTTATAAAGAAAATTTTAGTCTTTTCATGAGAGATCAGTGATGAAAATGGTTACCATGTAACAAGTCCAATCATTGTGCATTCATATTTCTCATGCGCATGGAGAGAAAATCATAAAGAAACTACAGAGACTTAATAACTCCCATGAGAACCCATACTGCAAAATAAAATCAATGGGAGTAGCTAAAATCAATACCCAATTGATAAAAGAAAAGAAACATTAAAATTCAGAATACTTACAATCATCCAAATGGAGAAGGAGGATGAATTGACGATTTGAAACTCAGAAGCCCTCACTAAGCAGCTAAAACTGCACTAAAGCTCTAAATTTTTAACAAAACCAATTAAGAACAATTAAAAAATGCCATGGAGATCCATATGTAAATATAAAAAATCAACATGAGCAGGTAGAGTTGTTCTCCATGATTTTAACCTTTATTCCACCGAGAACATCCTAAACATTTTTATATTTTTAAAAGATGATTCAATTTAAAAAAAAATCGAGCAATACCCATTTCAATAAAGGGAAAGCAAAATGGAAATTTCATTTCCTTACAATCACCTAACTGTAAAGGAGGATGAATTGATGAATCGATGCCTGAAAAGCCCAAAACTAACAATGCCCATGAAATAGTTTTGTTATCATGAAGCTTGTTTAATTGTATAATTGTTTTCTCTGTCGAGACAAGGCCTACCGCACGATTATAATTGTTTTGTCTTGTATGAATGTAAAACAAAGATATCAAATCTATTTAAAACCTTTTTTAAATATTTTTTAAACCTATTTTAAATTTGTTTGAAAAAACATCTACATACAATGAATGTAGTTATGTTAGATGCATGTCATTTGAACGTCAAATTTAAGCTAAAGAGTTTTTCCTTACATTGAATTTTGCTTTTTGGTGGATTCCATTGTAATATGCCTCTCGGCATAATAAATAATATTGATGTTGTTTTAAAATGATTTATTATTGTTAAAAATTAATTGTCTTTATTTTATAAATATTTTAATGTTTAAATTAGTATAGGTAATTTTGTGGATTGATATTATGTCCTACACAATTGATCTTAATGTCATAAAATTGGTTTGAAACATGCAAGAATGGTATGACAAGAAAATTGATTTGAGAATTCTATCTATATTCATTTGTTAGATGCATCAAAAATCAAGGTAATATTTGGAGACACCGCTCAGGAGTTTGTTGGCTCAATAAGTAACAAGTTCTCCCAAATCAAACTCGTTGGTGATCCAAATTAATAATAATGTGAAAGATCAACAATAACATGCAAAAACATACATATGACCTATATGAAGGAGTAGAATCTAATTACTTGAGTATGTTAACAAAAAATATTAAATATTTGACATAAAAATAATAAGAATACAAAACAAATTAAATATTGTGATCATGAGCATTGTCCCCTCATTGATCTATTGTGCTCAAGGGTTTTAACCTTTGTGTTGATGTTGTTGGTGATCATGCCAAGTGACTTATTGATCTAAACTCTTGCTAGGATGATGTGCTCACCAATTTTGCGACTCTATTGAGCTACTATGCTTGTAAGTTTAGACTATTCACATTAATGTTGTGTGTTCATGTTGAGGATGAGGTCCCCCATTTCTAGTCTCACCTAGCTTGAGCTAGGCTAAAAATTCCTATATTATCGATAAAAAATAATAAAAAATGATAATATAAATAAAATAACTCTATAATATCTTATAAGTAAAAGAAATTAGTACATAAATAAAAAAAAGTGAAGATTGATATCAAGATATTTTTTAGATGATTGTTTTTAAGATCTATACTAATTATTCTCCTCTATTCATATTCTTCTTGTGTTAAGTGCAAGCTTAGAATCTAATGGTTACCCCTCCTTGTCATATTAAATTTTTATGATAGTTTGGTCATTTAACTATCTTTCAATTTAACATTTTAAAAATATATAAATTATGAAAACAAGTATTTAATTTAGTAAAATTAATATAAATGTTTCGTAAATCAACTAATTCTATTTATTTTTGTCTAGGTTGACTTATATTTTCTATAGTCATATATAGCTATAGCATACTTATATCACTTTTTTAGTGGCACATTAATTTTCTCTATATTATTTGAAGTTCAAAAATTGGGATCAAACTTATTGCTACTCATTCCCAGTTTTTTAATTTCTCAAGAATTGTGCCAATAAACTTAACCAAGCTAATGTATTAATTTATTGCAATATTTTAATTAGATGTAGACTCATCTAATGTTGGTACACTCATCACATTTTATTTATATAGGTATGTAATGAGCTCCTTTTTATAATTACTTGGTTTGATTCAAAAACTATTGTAATGAGCCTAGCCCAAGCTGACTCAAAAACTCCTCTTTTGCTGCCTTTGGAATTTTGTCAAACACTTCATATGCAAACTTCCAGCTTGCTGGTTTGAGTTATCAGTTTGATATAAATGCTTGAAGATGATATCAAAGTACTCTAAATGCTTGGAAATCAAAACTACAATGCATAAACTATATCCTAGATGCATCAATGACTTAATTTCATCATTTACAATGCTCATATATGATTTCTACATGTGAAATATCCACCTATAGCCAACTGGTAATTTTAACAAACAGTTGGTATGCAACCTATATGCTGATAAGAACATCTACAACCATTGACATTATGTCAAATAGTTGGCATACATCTTCATATCACATTCAAATGAAAATTACAACCATGTAAGACTTCCCAAAGATGATGTCTTATTGAAATGCAATGACTTCTAATTACAGTGATTGTAATGACTCCTACAACTGTAACTGTACATAATATTATAATTCTACTAATGGAGTACCAACTAACAACAATGGTTGATAAAGAACCTGTAAGTTGCTATCTGCTTTGAACAAATATTCGATTCTCTTTACTTGGTGCAGATTTGTCTTCAAAACTACAGCGCCCAACTTCATTAACTTCTATCCGTGCCTCATGAATTTTATTAGATTTTATTTGTTGCTCCTTGCTAGAAATTGCCTCCTCTAGAGTGGGTCACCCCTATGTATGCTTCATACCTCTAAACTTATTGAAATCTACTAGTAACTCCCTCCAAATGCAAATAAAATCATCTCAACCCCTCCAAATATAATATGCAGCAATACAATAAGTGAATCGATGCCAAAGGATAATGAATCATGCAAATTTGTGGCTCCAAGAGCTGACTGTAAATAAAATTCCAGAACTGATATAAAATCACACCAAGCTTCCAGCTCCTTCATTCGATACCAAACAATATTGAGATAGCCCTCCTAAGGCAGCGCTCCAAGCCTATATCAAACCAATTGAAGATAATGCTTCCTTATGCAAACTCGTGCCTCCTATATGTTGATAACAATGTCTAAAGTAACATATCAGACTTCAATATAATCTGAAGATGATGAAAATTGCTCCTTCAATGTTGTAGATTCAATGCACAAGTTATCTCCAGCAATCCTTTAAAACTTCCATAAGCTGATATATTCATGATCACCAAAATTGGCCAAAGGCCATTAATTTTTCTTTGAAGTACAAGTAGAAAGTCTGAAGCAACTTCCTCAACTTTGCAATAATTCAAGTGATATTTCACACCCTCAAAATTGCTTACCAATTGAGAGTTTTCGTTCTCAATGGCCAAAGACAACTACAGAAACCCTAGGCTCCACAACCATCAAATATCAAACATCAACAACAACAAATCTAGATGATAGAAAATGAGCTCCTCATGTCTATTTATTCTTTTTCCTCAATAGGTTGGCCTTCTTCTAGAACTTTTCCAAGTCACCTTCTAGAAGGAATATTATAATATTATTTTATTATTTTATTAATTTAATATTGCACTTTATAATAATATAGAATATAACCCAACTCCTAAAGTACAATATAACATTATAATATAAAATAAAGGTTTCCATAAATAGAAATATCCATGATGATACTAGGAAAACCTTCATGAAGTCACAAAATGAGCCAACCAAACAATTGGGTATTTGCCAAACGACCCTCTTATCAAGCCCCATTAGCCTACGAGGATCAGGAATAGGTTAATTCCTCTAAACTCCATCGCTCATGAAAAAGAGGACATTACAACAATAGTCCATTATGAATGTGTTCTAAGAAAAGCTCAAGTGGTCCATTTGGATGAAGGGTAATTCTTATTTGGGTTGGGTAGGGTTTCCTTTTCTTAGGTGAGATTTTGAGAATGGGTAGTAATGCACTTCATTCAAGCTTGACAACAACTCATAGAATTTATAACAAAAAAATTCAATTCTAACTCAAATTGAATTTACAACAAACTTTTTTAGTTTCTAAAAGGTTGTTTTAAAATCCAACAAAACTAAGAGCATGGTCTGATAATATAGAAAATAAGCAAAGATTTCATACCACAAATATAGTCCTCCCCATTAAATTATGATTTTATTAATTATTGATTAAAACAACTTAATCAAAACATTAAAATAAATAAAAATATGATCATATTACTTACATGTTAAAGTTTAACAACTCTTCTTGATCTCTATATGATTTTATTATTTTATAATTAAAAAATTAAATAAAAACAAGATTGTGTTACAAGTTATAGTCCAATAATTATGTCGAGAGGTTAATGATAGAATGGGGTTTGAAAGTTTGTGTACATAAAATCAAAAAGTGGGGATAAGATAAGATAAGATAGTACTATTATAATATATTAATAGAAATAATAACAAGAATAATATAATAGTAATAATATAATAATATAACTAGCACTTGCAGCTAAAGGAGGTTCAAGGATTACGCCAATAGAAAACTATATGAAAATATGTTAGAGAGTGTGTGTTTGTGCATGAAAATTCTAGTTGCATGTGGTTGGATTAAACAATTAATAATAAATGTTAAATAATGGAATGAAATAAACTTAGACAAATCTAGTTTTTTTCTTGAAGAAATTAAGTATTATCTGATTATGAAATATTTGTATATAGATTTAAAACATAAAGCAATACAAATGAATTAAAAAAAATTGTCATCAAATTGCCAAAAAAACACTGCAAATAGAAATAGAATGTTCCCATCCAGTTGTCAAATCAATATTTATTTGGCTTTTATGTGATAAATGAGACTTTGGAGGCTTTTACCTGATAATTTGGAGGCTTTAACCATTAAATGGTAGTTGGATTACCATTAAACAACAGTTGAAAATTGTTTTCTAATGACTCAATACTAGTTTGCTAGCATGAGACTTGTTTCAGGCTCAAATCTCACACTATATGTAGCCTATTGGCTAATTAAAAAAATATAATTATCTATATAATTAAAATAATATAATAATATTTTAAAGCATGCACCTTGAAAATGATATCTCTTTGCATCTTTAAACATATTTTTCTAAATACATATTATGCTAGTTACTTTGTTCTCTACATATATGAAAGTGCAATTATGAAAAAATGAATAATTATCATTACTTTTAAACTTCATACATAAAGAAAAAATATTAAATTTTCTATCAAATTAAAATTAAATTTCTAAACTGATATAAAATAATTCAAAATAATTTTATTTTTAAGAGTTAAAAACATTCTAAAAAGAAAAAATCATTTATATTCTATATGATAAAATTCTAAATTAATATGTAATTCTATAGCAAATATTAGCAAATGATATATAAATTATAAACTAGCAATTGTTGGGAATAGGATGTCATTTAATTGCAATCCTAAACATATTTCATGTATCTCCTAAGTCCTTGGAAAGTGTTCCCCAACACTAGGATTAGAAAGAGATTAAATTCGAATGAAATGAACATGTAAATTGACATTTGTAATTATTCCTAAATGATAGGAACATGTGTGGGCATCCAAGAAGAGCTCCTACAAGATAGGAGCACATGGGGCACCCACATGGAAGGTGGATTAACCCACCTTGTTTAAAGTTAACTATTTGGAGGATAGATAACACTTCAGTAATGCATGTAAAGATCCTACAAGTTAGGGATTGATATTTACATGAGTGGAGTTCAGTTTAGTTTAGTTATGGTTCAGTTATCTTCAGTTGCATGTAGTTAGTTTGAGTTGAATGCTAGTTGACTTCAGTTGAATTGAGTTGCATGACTAATGACTTTAGTTGCATGACAAATAGCAGGTGAATACTTTTAGTTAAGTGGGGATGATCAATCATGCATAATGTTTGCATGAATTGGTGGAGAGATATGTTTTAGTTAACTAAGATTGATTTGGACCCACCTTGGGCGCCCAAGTTGACATCTTTGAGTTAACACCTTTTGCATGAGAAGATATTTACAAGGCTCAGTTAAGTGGGCCCATTCTTGGGTGCCAACTTTGAGGTGAAGCTTGCAAGATATTTTCTTGACCAACGTTCAGTTAAGTGTTTAGTTTGGGGCGTCTAAATTGAGGAAGACTTTGGTTTGAACTCAAATTACACATTGGAACTCGTACAATCTAGGCATATATTTTTTAGAGGAGTTTATGCTCTTATATTTCATAACTCTTATGATTTTACATGCTCATTAATTATCTATTTGTTGCAGCAATTGCATTAGAGTCTGTTGCAGGTGTAGCAGGTTAGGAGGTTGAGCTTGCACATGTGTGAGGGTTTGAAGCATGGCATGGGATGTGTGGATTCATGCTTGGTCACATGGAATGAATGGATAGCTTGTGCTGCAGAAAGTGTATGAGAGTTTATTGCAGGTTGTGAAGAAGGATTGTTGAAGGCAAGGAAGCATATTAATCAAGGATTGATACAGTATTATTGTAATCTTGTTCTAAGGTTAAATAATAGAAGCACTATTGATTCTGGTGGAGTTTTTTCCTGAAAGGGTTTCTCCACGTATATGATGTGTCACTTCTATCTTCTTGTCTCATTCTTCTACAATCTTCTTTCTCTTTCTACAGTTGATAAAATTGATCCAAACAAGATTAATCATACACAAAGAATTGTAACAAAGAACACTTAATTATATCTACAGTCTCATAGTTTTACAAGTTTTAAGCTACAATATTACCTTCATTTTCAACAACAATCATACCTTGCTGTGCAATGGATACATTGAAGAGGTGTGGAAGGTCAACCGGGGAATATTTTGGTCTTTTTTTTTGTATACATTTGTGCAATACATGAAGTCAATTGGTAGGCCATTTAGAAATTGACATTGTTTATGCAACAAATGTCTCAATAGAGAAGTGATAGCTTTAAATCAACTATGCATCCATTTATAGGGATCCAAACATGAGTGAAACAAAACCTCTAAATCGAGAAGATAATCATGCTTCATTACCAATAGGATCATGTTATATTTTCAATAGGGAGAGAGGGAGAGATAGAAACATAAAGATAGATACATGAAGTGGTATATACAAAGGTAGAGAGAGGAGAATATATAGAGATAGAGAGATGGATAAAATGATAGAGGGGGAGATGGAAGAAGAAACATGGAGATATAGAGAGATAGAGATAGAGGTATAAATGAAGATAGAATGAGAGAGGAAGAGGGAGACAAATAGATAGAGAGATAGAGAGAGGTAGAGAGATGGATAAAATGATAGAGGGGGAGATGGAAGAAGAAACATGGAGATATAGAGAGATAGAGATAGATGTATAGATGAAGATAGAATGAGAGAGGAAGAAGGAGACAAATAGATAGAGAGATAGAGAGAGGTAGATGTAGAGATAAAGATAGAGAGAGATAGGGAGATAGAGAGGAAGAGGGAGACAAAGAGATACAAATAAAGAGAATTAGAGATAGACAAATACAAATGGAGAGAAAGAGAGAGAGAGTATGACATTCAAACCTTGTAAGTATATGAGAAATATCCATGTGGAGATGTGTGGACCAATTCATAACTAACACATCAATAAAGATGTTGACATAGACCTTGACACCTAGTATGGTGGCTCTACCTTTGATAAATCTTTGTACCAATGGTAATAATTTTTATAGAATATTTAATTATTTGTAATTGACATGTATAGCCACATTTTGTTTTTTTGGTCACATATACACTATCCTTCAATACCCTTATCCCCTTATACTTGTCAAGATAGAAGACATTTGAGGGGGTCAAAATATTTAAAATATTTGCAACAACGATATTTGACATGTCATTCATAATTGTACTAATTGGTAAGTTGGATTTTGTAGAGGAGAGGGTGCCAAGGGAGGAAGCTGCATGAAAATTCATAGACATGTCATTTCTCATTGAATATGTATGGAGTTACAAAATATTTGTTGGTTTGAATATGTTGCAATTGATCTATTGTATCTTATTTCTTGCTTCTCTCGTTTGTACTTCTTTCTCACCTTTGGGAGTTGTAAATTACACTATGCCATATTTTCCTTATACCTATACTTTGCTTTAGTTTCACATACAACCTTATGACTATGAAGGTACTATTTTGATTATATGTTCTTGAATATTGATACATTATGAGGTCAAGTCTTCCTAAGGCCCATAGAACCTCACACCCTTCTAATGACTTGTGTGTGTTGATAATCACATTCTAAAATGAATTAACATTAGCTTTGATTTTCTATCCAACAACCATATTAAGTTTAGTTTAATCTAAATTGTTCCATTATATCTTTATATTATTTATAAATTTAATTATTAACTAAAATAAATATTATTGCTATAATTACAAAAGAATATTAAATTAATTTATTATTTATTATATAATATTAAATAGAATTTAAGTAATAATATAATAACAATACAATAATAATAATAAAAAATGATACGACTTCAAATGTTGCAATCGTCTTGTCTCTCCATAAATGTGGATTGTCGATCACATAAGTTAGGTGGTTGGGTTCATATAAGGAACGTCTTTGGTGTAATTAGGAGTATTATATTAATGATGTATATTATGAATTAGAATACCATATTATATTTGTCTATAATAATTTTTTATGGTTTACTAATAATTTTAAAGTGTAAAATTACAAAGATTTAATAAAATTTAAAATTGTAAAATACAATTTACAATTGAAAAAATTGTCAACATACCACCAAATTCAAGATCTTATTAAGTGTATAATGAATGTCTTTAAC